>JAJHUR010086961.1:0-38146 GCA_027495735.1 Lutjanus campechanus
AACAACAACAACAACAACAAAACTGCTATGTAACAGAAAGCTTAGAGGAGGCATCTTCAGTTCTGGAAAATGTTAGAGGTGCTCTCTGATGTACATGATGAGAGGTTTCAGATACAGAATCAGTGGAAAGATCCACTACTAAAGCCATGTGATGAGTCCTTTGGCAGGGAGCATTCTGGTCCTGCAGGAAGGTGAGAAAAGAAGGGGTAAAGGACTTGTATCAATGAATTGTTTGTATAAATAAGTATATTTTCACAAAAAAATATATGTATTTGCATTCTTGCATTCTTGTAAGATGTAGCAAAAACTTCAAAAGCAATTATTTCTTTGCATCCATCATTTCTGCATGATTATTTATGACCTAAACTCATGGGGAAGGCCACCTTCATAACTGAATGCTCAGAATTCCGGTAGTAATACCCAAATAAGGTAACATACGTCACCCAGCACGCAGACGCGGCGCTCCTCCAGTAGTTCAGCGGTTCGAATCCCGTCCCCGGCAGGTCAAAAAAAGAGATAAAGCTCAGGTGTTTCCTATTTGCATTCAGGTGGCTAGAAATACATAGATATGGATGTAAAATTGGCCAATTTTTCGTTTCTTTCTCTTTTCTCCCCTTTTTCTCTCTTTTCTTCCTTCTTTCCTTCTTCCCCCTTCTCCCCCCTTCTTCCCCCTCTTTGACGGACGAGTGTTCCCCAGCTTGAGCGCAGCGCCTTAGACCGCTCGGCCATCCTGACAGATAACACTACTGTACAATAATTTCATCATATCACAATACCAGATTTATCATGACTAAATTGTCATGCGGTTACATATCCTACCACTAGAGGTCGCAGCGCAGTGATATTCACTGCCACTAGAGGTCGCAGCATGGGCATCTCATGCTTCGTTAACTCAATAAAGTTTGGGGAAAAAAAGGAAAGCGGCATCTGAGGCATACAAACCAAAGACAAACTGCTCACAAAAGTTGGACAACCTGTCAAACTAGGCGGTGCTGATAAAATATGTATCAACATTAATTTAAATGATACAAACGTGACCAGGCAGACTCCGTTTGCACGCCGGTTTTAACGCGAGCTGCGCCCTCAACGTTCAACATGGTATGTTACAGACATTTTAATCGTTTTACGAACACATTTTGTCGATGTATATAAATATATTTTGTTTTTTAATATTTAACAAATTCCTTCGGCAGCGGCGGTTGTACGGGCCCTGCACTTTGTGTTGTCTGGGTTATTTATGAGAGCATAACTTACCCTTTTCACAGCAGCCATGTTGATATGAAATAGTAACGTAAACACACGTCAAATGATAAATTACAAGGCCTCGTTCTATTTAGTGTAGCAGACTTTATTAGCATCATTAGTAAAAGCCATGTTTACTTTACTATTTCATGTTAAAATGGTTGCTATAAGAAAGGTCGATTGTCAAGTGAAAACAATCAAAATCAATAATATTCATGTGTTTTGTTGTTGTTTTTTCGTTTTTTCTCCGTTCTTTATTATTATTATTATTATTATTATTATTATTATTATTATCATCATCATCATCATCATCATCATCATCATTATTATTATTATTATTAACGAGCAGGACATTTTTGGCTACATTTTAAGACCAATTTAACGCCGGGGTTCTTATTTCACGTGCATGCTGACAAAAAATACATGTGCAGTTTGCATCAGTGCATCGAAATCTTTATACAGTCTATGATCGAAATACGTAGAAGTCGTATTTAACATACTAAAATGTTTGTTGGATTTTAGACCTATTAAGCGCCCACAGAGACCATGTTTTTCATTAATACTTTATCTCCTGAGCCTTACCTTCACGGTACACAGACGGCTCTCGTTTTAATATGTTATTATTACAGTTCATTTTCGGGACAAACAGGACAGGAAGCCTCTGTTGCTGCAGTGCCAGTTTCTCCGCCTCATTTCTTTCCAGATAGCGTACTGTTTAACTGTAGTATGAGATACAGTTGTCACGCTCTTTAAAGAGAGGCTGGCTGTTTTTTCCAGTCCAAAAATGTCAAGGACAAAGCTTAATGATTTGAATACAGAATGGTATGTTCCTTGTAGACTGTGAGTAAGTAATATGCTGGATTTTGTCTACACGCACAATCGAGAGTGTTTGAAAATCAGGTCCCACCGAGATTTGAACTCGGATCGCTGGATTCAGAGTCCAGAGTGCTAACCATTACACCATGGAACCGCTGTATAGACTTTGACGCTGTCAAACGTAATGACGTCACTTGTGATCACTGTGCCTGCTAATGCTTTTCGTGCTGCTCTCACAGACAGATGGAAATAATGAGATTTTTAAAAAGATGCTTGCAATTAAAGCTGATAATATGCCAGTATGAATACTATATAGCAAGTATAAAAGCAAGTATCATAACACTGTCCCACCACTGTGTGGCAGAAATGTAATTAGGATACAGAGAGAAATTTGTTCACCTCATCAACTGTTTTGATCATTGATCAATCGGTTTGAGTAGTTTGTAAGGAAAAAGAAAAAGTTAAAATTCTCTGATTCCAGCTTCTTAAATGTGAATATTTTCTGGTCCTCTATGACAGTAAACAGAATATATTTGGCTTATGGACTAAACAAGACAAGACAAAGACAAAGAGGACTGAAGGCCCAAGGGCCAAATCCAGCACAGCTCCTCATGCAAGATCTTGCCAAGAATAAAATTTATGCCGTGCGACTCTAAACTGTGATATGAAAGCACAGTGACTATGAATGCATTCACTGTCCCACAAGGGTCAAGGTCTCAATATGCTAATATTATAGCAATTGAAAATTTATTCAGGAAAATGTCCTCCCCAGCTGTTTACTTTTTAAATAGCACACTGCATATATGCCAGATAGCATCTCCACAACAAGGGGCATTGTTCACCATATGAACATACGCATGTTGCTGGTAGATTACTTTGTCATGGTAATGCTGTACATTATCTTGCAACCATTGTGACAAAACAAAAAACAGTTAGTGCATCAGTTCTTTAAGCTTGATTATATGTGTCATATTGTTCTTTTCTGAGTTCTGTGTTCAAAACCTAATTTTTATGGTGACAACAAGAGCATGCATCTCAAAACCATTTCACCCTGACAGTAAAGCGGAGATGCAAAAAGTGCATGTGACCTGGGCATCAGTCTGGTCGCACAAATTGGGATTTTCAAAGTGTCTTTTGTGTTACTTGCACAACAGCAATGTCAAATCCAGAGTGGCTGAGCATTTCAGTGTTTACCACATTGCAGTTGGGGGCCTGAGGTACCAGTGAGTGCAATGGACTTTGACAGACCTGGCACTGCAACAGTGGCAGTACAGGGGAAAGTTGAGAGAATCAAATAACACTACTGTGAATTTTCTCATACACTTGCCCCCCACTCAGACATCCTGGCTGGAAAAAGCCTAGTTTTAGTGGAAATTTTCATTAATATCAACAAGTAGTAGATTAAATTTGCCATCAGTACATTGTAATAACTAGTCCATGCTAGGTCATGGCTCAACATGATGTAATGGTTTGTGATCTGGGCTTTGAATCCAGTCATCTAAGTTCAAACCTAATATAAAATTACATTAAAAAAAGAAATAATGGAGATTTAAACTGAAATCAACTTTGTCAAAAGCTCAGAGTGTAGGATTTAGTGGCATCTAGCAGTGAACTTGCAGAATGTCACTCTCCCCTGCCAAGCATGTAGGAGAATGTACAGTGGCCACAGAAGAGTTTGCTTTGTCCTTTCTGGCCTACTCTAGAAACAAAAAGGTTCAACATGGCAGTCTGCATAGAAAAGAACCTGCCCTCTCTCTACATAATGAATGGCTCATTCTATGGTAACAAAAACACAAAGTTGCATTTGTTTCAATCAGAATTCCCACATGGCCTTGTAACTGTTATCCCTACTTTAAAATCAGTTCCCACCAACATTTTAATGCAGATCACTGGATCCAAAGTCAAGAGGGCCAACCATTGCACTATGGAATCACAAGCTAGAGAAGATGTGGGAATGGCAACTTAAGCCATTGTTTTTAAAGACTTCCAGCAACAAAGGACAAGTCCATTTTGTGGCACATCCATATTAAACTCCCACATGACATCCCATTTTTGCAAACCAAACCTTAGTGGGAGATGATTTGATTGCAGTTGAGGCTTCCCAGTCAGGATGCTTTCACATTTTCAAAGTGTCACTCACAACAGCAGTGTGCTAGCCACTTTAAAGTAGGTTCCACCGAGATTTGAACTCGGATCACTGGATTCAAAGTCCAGAGTGCTAACCATTACACCATGGAACCTCAGTGTGAAGTCCATTGTCTTCTTTCATGATATCACCATGTGACGAGGTGAAAGGGCAACCTTTACCTGCCAGCTTCCTTGACTAAGTGTTCACAGACTAGATTTTGGTAAAGAGGAACCTGAGGCTCCACTGAGATTTAAACTTTGATGACTGGATCCTTGTCCTTCTGGTCCTTCTGACCCTGACACAATACGATAAAGCGACGTTTACAGCTAACTGACTTAGCTAAGTGTTCACAAGCTAAAGGACATGTGGGAAATGGCAACTTAAGCCATTGTTTTTTAAGACTATCAGCAACAAAGGCTAGGTCCAGACAGCCATGCCAAATCAACTCCAACTTGTAATGCAATTTTTGCTAATCTGATCCAACCCTCATTGGGAGATGGTTTGATTCCAATCATTTTGAGAAATAGGATCTGAAGGTTCCGCTGCGATTTAAACTCTGATCACTGGATTGTGTAGTCACTGTGTAACTATGGTCATCTCTGCTCAGCAGTGTGTGTCAGTTTGTTTTGAAATCTGCCATTATAGATATAGATATTTCCACGATTAAAAGACGAAAGGTCAAAATTATGAGATAAAATTTTAATTAAGAGATAAAAAAATCTGAGATAAAAAGTTGGAATTATGAGATTTTTAAAAAGTCATAATTATGAGATAAAATGTCATAATTATAAGAAAAAAGAAATTCTGAGATAACAAGTCATAAAGATTAAATTTAAAAAAAAATGATATTATGGGATAAAAAAGTTATAAATATAAAATAAAGAGTTGAAATTATGAGATAAAAAGCCACAATTTGAGATTTTAAATAAGAAAAGAAAAATGAAATTGTGAGATTTTTTTTAAAATCACAATTTTAAGATAAGATAATAATTATGAGATAAAAAGTTGAAATTATGAGATGTTATAATTATTCGATACAACGATGAAGAAAAGTCGAAATTCTTAGATAAAGAAGTCATAATTCTGAAATAAAAAGTCGAAATTATTTGTCTTTTTCTTCTTGAGACTTTTCCCCTCATCATTTCGACTCTGTAATCTCTTGAATATGAATTGCCATGGGTTTATATTTCTGCTTTTTACTGGCGGAAGTGGGCTTCCATTAGCCCATAGTGTAGCCTATAATATAACATAATATTCGTCGTTATTATTGTAGCTCGTGTTGTATTAACTTTTAACCAATGTAGCTTCAGGGAGAGGAGAGTGGGGGTGTAGAGAGAGAGAGAGAGAGAGAGAGAGAGAGTGAGAGAGAGAGAGAGAGAGAGAGAGAGAGCGAGCTCGGCTGTCACTGGCCGGTGCGGTGTGTGTGTGCAGCAGCAGCAGCAGCTCGGCTCAGACAGCAGACGGCGGACACATCTATCGTCTCTCTCCGTTCATTTCTCTTCTCCCCCTTCTCCTTTTTTCGCTCACTCCTTTCTCTTCTGTAGTCGGCTCGGCGAAATGTCCGCCAGACCAGGATTTTACCGACAGGAGCTGAACAAGACTGTGTGGGAGGTTCCCGAGCGGTACCAGAACCTGACGCCGGTGGGCTCCGGAGCCTACGGCTCGGTGTGGTGAGTGTTTGTGTGTGTATGCAGGGCGGATGGAGGGGCGAGGCTGCACAGACACAACATTTACCGTATATTGCTCATGATGCATCAGCATAGCGATGCGTTCATGTCGGCTGTGTGAGGAGGAAGCAGCTTGTGGAAACTGATTGTTTGAGGTTTTATTGCTGGCATTGTTATTACTACCAGCGAATTATTATTATCTATTTGGATCTGCAGCTATTTCAGGGGGAAAAAAATGTAAAATGGTGTGTTATTTCAATGTTTCAGTTGGCAGATTTGAACATTTCTTTTTGTGTACTGCTGTCAGTCAAATAGAAAGACACAGCAGATCTGCAGGACTTATTATCCCACAGCTCACTGTTTGCTCTATACGTGGAAGGGAATGAGACAGCATCAGCACAGGAATTCCCAGATACCCACCACACACACACACACACACACACACACACACACACACACACAAACAAACAAACACACACTGTAATCTATTGTGGGGGCTCATCATTGACATTATAGATTCCCAAACCCTACCCATCACAATTAAGTGCCTAACTCTAGCGTTAAATTGGTTCTGAGCAGTTAATCAAAATATTTTTCAAAATCACAATATGGCCAAGTGCAATATCCAAATCGCAGAGGCTGCAAATTTTTTGATGATGGGAAACTGTGTGACAAAACAGCATCATAATGAAGCACTGTGGTGCTGCAGGGATGTCCTGGCCTACAAACCTTGTTCTCCGGATACAAGAAAATACGTTTATTTGTACAAACCTTTTTTTTTTAACCATAACGTCCAACCCTAAATCCAAGACTTAACTGTCAAACAGTCCTTTAAACTCGTGCCGTTCAGGATTTTGGCCCCACAAAGCTAGTTGGACCCCCCATAGTGGGCTCTGGGTGTTTGGCACCCACAAATACCCCCACACAGTCTCTATACTCTAATGTGAAGAGCTACTCTGCAGAGGCTGGTCTAGTGGAACCCTAAAAATTAATGCCACCACGTCTGGGTCCTGCTGCTGAATAACACAGCACAGGTCTGACACTTTGAAGTCTGCAGTAAGTGCATGCATCATTTAGTATATCCTTACCATACACCTGCACAGCTGCCCCCCCTCCTCCTCTCTGTACATCCCTCTGTCTAATGCAGACATTTTCAATCTCGCAACATGCAATCGCTCAGCCGGTGGGATCCCGTTACCATGGCGATGTGTCATGGTGATAACCACCTCCAACAGTCAATATTAATTAAGCTGTAATAGCAGGCCTGAGGAAATGTGGATAGAAGGGTTTGTGTGGCTGATCCCAGTGGGATCATCACATTTCCAAGACATGAATGAGATGTTATAGCTTCTCCTACGCAGCCCAGCATGCTGGCATCACTGTGAAGTCAGTAAGAAGTCACTGTTAAGCCCGAAGTAGTCTGATAATCTTCCATAGAGAACTGATTTATCCTGGCAAGTGGGCCGAACCTATGGAGAGACACTCATGAAACATTCAAAAGAAGCCTTGTAGATATGAAAATAAGAATCTTTCTCTAATTGACCCTTTCTAAGTCCCGACTCTTTTTGCTCTGTGGTCCAATTACACTTGAGCAAGCTTGGTATGCAGCAGAACATCTTTCAACTTTCTCCTTTCCTGTTTCCTGAACACATTTTTTTCTTTTCCCCAGATGGCAAAGTCATGTCCTGCCCTACTCTTCCTCTGATTGCCTCACCCTGATATTCTTACCCTAACCCCATCCAACCCACTCCTCATGCTTAAACCTACCCATAACCTACCCAACCCAAGCAACCCAAACCAATGAAGGCAACAAGTACTAGCCAATCGAAGACAGAGAAGATAGTTGTGGTTAGATATATGTTGCTTTCTAAGTCCCCCTTTAAAGCATCTTCAAATTTGTTTTTTGTTTTTTCTACACAGACATCCATAGCACACATAGCATATAGACCTATGTACAGGAAACAGGAGAGGAGAAAATTGACAGGGGTTCCAAATGGGGCGGGACTTAGGAAGGATCGGTTGAAATGTCACCTTTGTGAAAACTGCCTAGAAGCTCATCCAGTCACCTGGCTGCAAAGTAAATTCACTCACCGACGACACCCCTGACTCCAGCATATGCCCACAGAGCCTTTCCAGACTACGATGAGGAAAATCAAAATTTTGTGGGCCAGCTTTGCTACACTGTGTGTTCCCAAATCCTGTGAGTCTAAGTCCTAATCCTGTGATGCTTTGTATCAAAAGAATGAGAAACGGCAGAAGATTTAATGTCAGTAAGTCCAAATTTCTCCAGATGGAGCGCTCACTCTGTGCTGCTTTGGGAGACAGCCTGAAATTGGCTGTTAAGTGCTGATTTATCATTTTTTGTTTGGGCTTTCTATGTGTAGGTAAAGAAGTATCCCTAACAGACTCCTAGGCTGAATTTATTGCATCTTATTCTCACTTTGTCAGACCTGTTTTGTCCCAGATGTGTAGGAGAGTTGTTTTTGTTGTGGAATAGTATCACTCTCTGATCACGTTCCTGGGACATCATCATGGATTCAGGACTTGTGCACTGTATTATATCAGATCACATTCTAGCAAGAAAATGATATGGAGCTCATATGTCAGCCTATTTAGCCGCACCCATCGCTGTCATTGCCTGCATCCTCATAAAGGAGGTTTTATCTCAACAGCTGACTTCCCGACAAGTCAGACGTTAATTAAGACACTGTATAAACTCGCAGGAGATGTGACGTGCTTCTCTGCTGCCGCTCCACTTTATGATTCAGGCTCCCACAGGAGTATTTTGTGGATAAACATCTTGCCAATATCACAGCTTTAAAGCTCTGCCCAGAATAGCACAAGAGTTTAAAAAAATGTTGCTGGATCATGACTATGCTTTCAGCTGTTTCATTCACCCTCAGGTTTATATGCACATGGGTGCACGTTGCACATTTTTATGGCATGAAACTGCCACGGTTAAGGTTTGGTTCCCATTTTGGACACCTGTGCTACACATCCAAATGCTTTAAAAGCATCCATTCAGTGGTACAAGAAGCTTGTCTTTGTTGACAGAAAAAAATGTTGCTCTGAGCAATGTGACATTCACATTTGTTACTCATGATCTTTAAAGATTCAGTTCATTTTGTGGAAAACTTGGAAATGTCATGTCCAACTATATCTCTGAATTGTGCTGTCTGGAACTTCTCTGGTTTCATAATGGGATTATGAATATGACTCATGTAGACTGTGGGTATAAGCTACAGACATGCCTACTTCATAACACAAAATTTGGTTACCTGTAGCCACCAAAACTAGTTGGTTATGCTTAGGAAAAGATTGTGGTTTGGGTTCAGATACGTACGATAATCCAGGAAGTTAGCTGAGGGGTTGTGCCATGTAGTTAAGGGGGTGTGTGGGTAGCGTGTGAGACAACAGATACATTTTTCTTTCTGTTTCAGGTGACGTTCTCTCTGCATGTTATTGACCCTGTCGCTACGGGAAACAACAGCTACATCAGAGCTAGCAACCTACATGCTGAAAATAGCACATTAAAAACTAACCTTAATGTGGTCGCTAACAGTATGAACGTGACAAGTTCAGCTAGCAGCTGTGCTTTTTCTTTTGCAGGGTTTTTGCCATTTCAATGTCAGGGCTCGCCTCCCCACAAACAGATGTTCTCCTAAAACAAGTCGCCGTCGCCACTGCATCCTAGGCTGTGTGCCACACAAGACAGTTGTGATTGGTTTAATGAAATACAAAGAAGTGTTTTCCCCTAATAGCAGATTGATTGGATCGGTGCAGTCAGACCTTTCTGAGATAGATCTGGTTATGCGTAGATAGATTATGAATAGTCATAGCTTTTTAAAACTTTAACTTAAGATATGCTCATTTGGTTTCTAAGCCTAGTTTTCATATACTCTCAACACGATGTGATATGTTTTTTTTAATCAAATTGTCGGATTTTAATTTGTGTTTGATGTTAATTGATCCTTTCCGCAATCTTGCGTACAAGTACCCCTGGTTGGGAATCACATGTCTGAAAGCTGTTCCCTGCTTCACAAGAAGTGATGTGTTTTATGTATCTGGTTTGTTCAGAATTATCAGAAGGACTTGAAGTTGTAAACAAAGATGAGAGGATTAGCTGTTCTTTCTGCACCTGCTTTAATCACTGCACACTCTGAGCCGTTATATTTCTCAAGACAACATATCAGCAGTACATACGTGTGAAGGATGGCACTGGTGAAATGCCTTGACGTACCAAAAACGCTTTCTTAAATCATACACACACACACAAAGGACATTCCTCCACACACCACCAAGCATTGGCCTGCATTGTTAATGTTGATCTCCAGCTATTGTCAGTGACTTTCTCATGGCAAAAACTTGATTAGCAATTGGCTGGGGGATGGGGCTTAAGAGTACGACATATGTATGCGTGTGTGGCGAGATGGGGGGTGAGGATCGTCCCACAGTCTTACATCTCTTGAGATGCAGAGTAAAACAGCTCTCATCATTTATCTCAAACGGCGGCCTGTTCTCTTTAAACCCTCTCGAGGCTACAGGCTTGAGGTCAAGGATCTGACAAGATCATATAATCCATTATAGCTGGAGCTGAAGAACTTATACCCCCATTACCCATGGGAGAAGGGGAACCAAACGACACAGAAATAGAGCTTAGAAAGAGAATAGTACAGTAGGTGAGGGAGCATTAGCTAGTAATAGATGACTGTGGAGAGATGCTAGAGCTACAAAGCACAGATGCAAGAGAGTGAAGCATCATAAATACAAAGCTGGTTCAATAATTTAACATGCAGCGCCTCCTGAATTTTGATAAGTCATGAGACAAAAGTTTGGAGGACTGAACGCTGTCATATCTGCAGCCTAATCCAGACTCATTGTCTCCTCATCATCCTGAACCTATTGAATATTCTCTTTTCTGCTTCTGTTTCTCAAGGCCAAAATAGTGCAAATTTCGAACCAGTCGAGACTGAACATCAAGAGGGAATATGCACTAAGCTGATCAAGGCTGCTTTCATCTCATGTCAGCATATGTAACATCTGTTCACTAAACCAGAACTTTGGCACAAAGCTTCTCATTTGGATATTCATGAATAAAACATGACTGCTTCATTTTCACCTGTCAGAATTGCTGTTTCTCCGCTTGTCAGATTGTTGATTGGAAATATGATGAATCGTGCAGAGAACAAGATTGGGGTTCTGATTTGTTGCAATGTAATTTGGGTAGATGGTGGTTACTGTCTGACTGCAGTGTAAGAATGATGGTGTATGTGTGTGTGCAACTGTGTATCTGGGTGTATAGTGCTTAAAGAAACAGGTGAGAAATTGATGTCACTGTAATGTCTGTCTGCTCAGTATGAAATTACAGCGTTATTATGGATCCCACTGCTATTCTTGGCATGAGCAGTCACCCTACTCTGTATCTGATTCGCTCTACTCTGCCTTTGATTGGCTTGATATTCTTACTACCCAATCTCACACAAGCCTAAACCCAGCACAGCCAACGAAGGCAGGCCAATCAGAGGCAGAGCAGGGTGGGTTTTGACAAGAAAATCAAGCTAGCTTAGCTAAATGACAGCAGAAAGAGCTAGTCTAACTCTGTTTAAAGGCAACAAAATCTGAGGACGTCATTGTGTCTGATCAAGAAATAGTCCCCCACGTAACTTCATAAATGACAACTTGTCAGTTCTGTACATCTTTTTTGTTTGAATAGATACAATTGGTGAGCTTTAGAGGACTTGATAGGCATTTTTTGCTATCTTCGGACATAGGCTATGTTAGCCGTTCTCCCGTTTCCAGTCCATATGCTAAGTTGAGCTGAACAGCTGTTGGCTGTTGCTTACTAGAATGCTATCAGCATGATGTATTTTTGTTGGCCAACCTGGAAGTTAGCATCGCTCTGGTTCCCTCACCAAAAAGCCAATGGTATTTTTTTCATTGGATTTTGGACTAATTTAGCTCTGAGTTGGGATCATTTTGGGTTGGATACTTTAAAAATTTAGCTTACTCTTGCTGTTTTTGTTAACATTAACAACTCTAATATTCAGCATATGAGTATATCATTCCATCCAGCGCTGAGTAAGAAATCAAATAAGCGTGTTTTGTGAAATGGATAAAATACATAAAATTGGGTGCAGTGTTGGATGCAAGGTACAAACTGCATGGACAACAATCTACAGTGGGAATTATAATTGCAAGAGTCAATGCCATCCCCCCATTTCAACTATATGCATATCATATAGGTTTTCCTCTTGATTGAACCCGAATGAAGGCCATTAACTGATAAGATCGGAAAGTATACTTAGAAACTGTTTTCCTTTGTGGATAAACAGTGTACTTGAATCAGCTTGCACTGGATATTAGCTGCCCCTTCCCCCTCTTCCTTTATGAAACCGGAGGCGCATTAAGAGCTCTGGATATAAAAAAAAAAATACTGAGACAAAAGAAGAGGGGAGAAATCGATGCCTTGGCTGGGTTATGTGTGCTGACAGCAGTGCAGTCAGACCCATGTATGGAAGATGGCAGGGAGGAAGGTATGTGAGAGGTGTTGAGGCCTGGTTCATGTCAGAGATGGAGGAGACTGGCTGCTGTCCTGGCTGAAGCCCGGCGGGGACATCCGGGCTGGCAGCAGGTGATTAGAAGACAGAGAGCCACATGGATGAACTGAGCCGTGCAAGAGTGTAGTTTACTCATGCATGTGAGCATTATAGGTCACCATGAAATGATACAGTATTATTTACAGTGAGTTTCATAGTGTCAACACAGGAGACACGCATCATTTGGTGGGCAAGTTTACTCTGTCTCAAGGTGACCATATATCATATATTATACCTGCTGAGAGATGAATTTATGCAGGTTTTTAGGAAAAAAGAAAGGACAGAAATTGAAGGTTACACAGGCTCCCGCCATGTGGACACCTTGGATACATTTCAGAAGGTATAGAATGTGTCTATGAAAATACAGTCAGTCCAGCAACTGTTTTAGAAAAACGATTGCATCGTGCCAAGGTTTTATTTCTGGGTCTGCATAGGTACTTTTTATACTGCACAGATGGCATACTCAGATTTACGTTTAAAAGATGCTGGAATTTAAAGAAATAATTTGAAATTGTGGGAAATATATTTATTTCCTTTCCTGCTGTGAGTTGATGTGTGAGATGAGAACTGCTACTCTCATATCTGTATGCTAAATCTTAATGAAGATACCAGCAAAAGATGGTTATCATGGGTTAGCATGAAGACTGGAAACAAGAGGGAACATGCTGTCCTAAGGGTTTTTCACACTGCATATTCTTAACTCTGGGCTATCCTAAACCCTGGGCTAAGAGTTAAACTTGGGCTAACTTAGCCCCTTTTCATATACACATTGTTAAGCCAGGGTTAAGCTAAGCACAGGGCTGTATGATTCACACTGCACTTCTGCTATCCCAGTGTTACATATCTGTTCGTACACCAGCTGATGTGAAAATTTTAGAATGTTCTGTGACTGCTCCTTTCTTTTAGCCCCATTTCACACTGGCATTTTTGGGTTTAGTCGATTTTCAGGTGATAACCCCACACACTAAGGGCTAACCCTGCTTTGAAGCAGGGCCAGCAAGCCCTAGGCTTAAGTTGGGGTTAGCCCACTTTGGAATGTTCCAGGATTGTGCCAATGTGAAAGCTTTCTTAGCCCGGGGTTAACAGCTCACTTAGCCTGAGGCTAACAGTTCCCTCAGCCTTGTGCTAAGTGCAGTGTGAAAAGCCCTCGAAGGTGAAAATAAATAAATGAATAAAATAAAATCCACCCACCAGCACCTCTTAAACTCACTGATTAACAGAGGGGGGACTAAGTCTCAAGTCTTTGTACCCAAGTCCCAATTCAAGACAGGCAAGTCCTAAGTCAAGTCCCAAGTCAAGAGTGACAAGTCCCAAGTTCTAAACACAGTGTCAACTCGTAAACAAGTCATAATTGAACCACGCCTTTCCAACTTCATTAATTCAGAAAGTTACTTAGCCGCTAAGCTAACGTACTTCACTAACTAGTAGTAGTTCACTAACTGTGTTGATATTAGCCGAGACTTACCATTGTTTGTGCAACGTCAACTGTTGAACATAATTTGGAAGTTGTTGCATCTGTAATTTTCTTGCCATTTGTTTTTTGTTGACCACCTTGTAGTCTTTGTACAGAAACAAAATCATCTTGGGTATAATCTTTTCCAACTGGAGCTCAGTAATGTAATGGTAGTTCCTCATGGCTCTCCCCTGCAACTTGATTGGATGCTGTCAGTTGGTTTCAAAACAAAGCCAATCTGAGGAAATATGTGTCAACTTACTGGAAATTAATAGGATTGATGATGAATCAGCTGACTTTCTAAATAATATTATTTTTAGACTTGGGGTTTGGGAGAGGGTATCTCATATTTTCAAGTCAAAAGGCTCCAGTCCAAGTGAAGTCACGAGTCATCAGTGTTTATGTGCAATTTGTTTTGCAAGTCGTGTCCAAAAGTGATCGATTTTGTGACTCAAATCTGAATCGAGCGCAAGTCATGCGACTTGAGTCCACACCTCTGCTGATTAAGACCTTTTATCTTATTTGTTTTATCAGTACAAAAACCAAAGTTTAACAGTAACAGGTAGTAGTTTTATGGGGATGCTGTGTGCTGAACTACTTTTTGGAATCTTCTGTGTTTGTTGGAGCCTTCCTGTGTTCCTGTGGACACAAAGTCTCTCATCTCAGCTCTCCCATCCAAAAAAATGTTCTGGCAAATAATCCCCTGTAAAACCACAGCTTGTTTTTTTACACTTCAGTTTTTGTACAAATTGAACAATTGAGATAATGAGCCAGGCTGTTTCTCCCTGTTTCCTTTCTGCTATGCTTAACTAACATGTAGTTTCACATTAAAAGACAACTGTGTAAGATTTAGGAGCATTTATTGACAGATCATAGCAAATATGTAATATCATATTCATAAGTATGTTTTCATTAGTGTATAAAAAATGTTTCTATAGTAGCCCAGAATAGACAAACCAAACACTGGCTCTATAGGTAGCCTTTTGCGTTTTTCACAAGTTTTGTGGCCACCATAGGTTCTCCTACATGCTTGGAAGGGGAGAGTGAGTGGCACCTGAGTGGCAAGTTGGTTGCAATTGACAGCTTCACCACTAGATGCCACTAAATCCTACACACAGATATGAAAATGGTATCTCATTTTACTCTCGACAAGAAAGCCAAGACGCGCATTTCGCAGAATGTCAAACTATTTCTTAATGTACATGCCAAACTGTAGCTTTGACGGATTGAATTGGTCACTACATTAAATTACTATAGTTTACATGTAGCAATTGCTGTGTATTCTCAAAGGGTTACATTCATTCTTATGTAGTCCAGATGATTTTTATTGTTAGCAGTTGTTTACAGTATATTTATGGCTTCTGATGAGAGCTTTCTATAGTAGCGCTGTCACTGATAATCGTTCAGGGTGAAAGAAGTCCATTGCTGAAGAGTCATGGGTGTTATTGCACCCATAATAGAATAAAGCAGGTCAGGGTGTTTGGCAGAAAGACAAACTTGAGTAAAAGCAGGAGTGGCCCACAGTTTTATTCATCACAGTTACAGAATCCCACTATATTGCATTTAAACTGTCTCCACCCTCGTCTAAAACTGACGGTTGAATATTACAGGTTATGTTTTCTGCTGCAGACTCTGCTGCAAAAAGCTGCTCATCAATGTATTCTGTGTGAAGTACGTAAAAGATGACAAGGCACGTTGTGGTTTCATCAAAAGCACACCTCGTTACTGAGAAATTCCTGAAATGAACATCACACATTCAGAAGAACTTGAGAAAGCAAGAAGTCATCTGGAATCAGTCAGAAAAAAACGAAGGGTATATGCCACATAATAAAGTGTTTTATACCATACATTGAGTCAGTTCTACATGTAGTAAATCTTCCTTCAAATCTTCAGTCTTAGTCTGCTTTACATGTCCACTTTTTCCAGTGTTTCACTTCTTGCTTCTTGTTCTGTTTCTGCAGGGCTGTGCAGCATTTCTCAATTCTCGCCCATGTTTCCTTCCTGTTTGTCTGTTCCGCTCTCTGATGGTTGTACTATTAGTATTATTATTGCTGTGTATTACTGTGAGTGTTGAAAAGCTGGCAGGATTGAAAAGAGACATCGGCACCACAAAGGCAGCGCCATAAGCAGCGGCGACAGGGCTCAGCCTCGGTGCACAATATGTGGAATGACATTTACATTTCAAAAGAGGCGGATGAGATGAACCACAGCACTTTTACAATGTCTGACATCCTCACTTCTCTTGTTCCACCACATCCTCTTTCACCCTTCTCCTGCAGTAGTCTCTGCCAATCTGCCCCTGCCTTTCTCCACCCTCAATCATTTATCACTCATACATAGACATCAGTATCATCAGCTGATATCAGGTTTGACTTTTGAGTAATAGAATTAGAAAACTACCGTGAAAACACAAGATATGTCAGATAAGTCAGAGTGAGGAAGGAGGTTGTCGAATGTGACTAAACGTAATGTGAATAAAACTTAAATAATACCTAGTTCATGAAATGATTCACATAGAGACTTCCTTTGGACGCGCAATTAACTTCCTATTTAGCCTCCACTAACCTGAATTGGATAAAATGATCTAATGGTGCAGCTCTTCGAGACTTTCCGAATGTTATTGGACTGGATGGATCGAATTCTAAGAGTGAAATGAGTCATTTTGTCTGGGTTGTGATGCTTAAAAAAATGTATCCGCTATGTTATAGTTGCTCCTTTCACAATTTATGTCTATGGGGAGAAAGTCTTTTTCGGCTGTAGAACATAGCGTGACGTTGTCATTACGCTGTTCAGCCACTATGTCAAACCAGCGCTCTTCCTGGGGACTTCATCTACAGTGGTGGTTTAACAGCGAAGAAAACAACTCCCATGATCCCTCACCACTTCAGGACATCATCAAACTACATCTTTTGTTTTAATGTGAGAGAGACCCCTAGTGGCAGAATTTACATAATGTGTGTCTAACACGTTGTATTTTGTTTATTAATTTGCTTAATGTGAAAACAACTGTTTGCTGGGTCTTTCTCATTAGGAGACAATGTGACTCGTTAGCTTAGCATAAACAAGAAACAGTTTCTGTCTAAAAGTTAATAAAATCAGAGGACGTCACTGTGCCTGGCCAAGAAATTTCCCTGCACATAACCCACAAAAACACAAAATTTTTTAAATTTTTGTTCATGTTAAACAAAGATATATAACATGTTGAAAAAGTCCCAAAGTCCTAAACTTTGAGATTTGAGTCCTTAATCAGCTCATATTGTGCTCTTCACCAAATGTAATGCCATTTTAACAACAGATCCTCAACTTACTGTCCTCTGTGCAACTTTAAATTCTAAACGAAGTTGGAAGTTGTTGCGTCTCCGTCTGCAACTGGTGCTTGGTAGCGTAACGTTAGTTCTTCATGGGTCTCTCTTGCAACTTGATTGGATGCTGTTGGATTGGTTCAAACAAAGTGGATCTGGAGAGTCAGTGTTGACTTGTTGGAAATGAATAGTGATAACGTCAGCTGATTTAGGAAATGGAGGAAAATGAATTGATTTGTGTCACTTTTTTTTACTTTTTTTAAAATCTCTGGTCTTGGGGAAGGCATCAAATATTTTTAAGTCAAAAGTCCAAGTGAAGTAAAAAGTCATTTGTTATAAATTCAAGTGGAGTTGCAAGTCTTTTTTGATTTCATCAAATAAAGTCTAAAGTCATCTAATTTGTGACTCGAGTCTGATTTCAGTCCAAGTTGTGACTGGAGTCTACTGTCTGACTGTAGCTTCATATTTAAAGGACAGACATGAGAGTGGTATGAATTTTATTATATACCTCTTTGCAAGAAAGCAAATAAACACATTTTCCAAAATGTCAAGCTACTTCAGTATTATTTTTTTACTGCTTTTTTGATTTGTTTTTGTGGAATTATAATAATGGCAGCGTTTTAGTAATAAAAAAAAAAAATCCTTCATCTTTGGGAAGACATTTCTATTAAGGACACTGGACAAACAAGGATTCAGATATTCTGAAGTATATTCTGACAAGTTTAATGTTATTCCTGTCTGTTTTCTCTCTCCAGTTCAGCGTATGATGTTGTCTTACGGCAGAAGGTTGCAGTGAAGAAACTGTCCAGGCCTTTTCAGTCTTTGATCCACAGCCGCCGCTCCTACCGGGAACTCAGGCTGCTCAAGCACATGAAACACGAGAATGTTAGTGTTCCTTATGAAAATACCCAGAGACAGAGAGACGCAGCTTCCTGAATGTTCCCACTCTGTTATTGATCAGTTCTGCTTTCTCTCTGTCCCCGCAGGTAATAGGACTGCTCGACGTCTTCACACCTGCTGCAGCGTTAGAGGACTTCAATGAACTGTAAATCTTTTATCCCTCGATGTTTACTATAAGTTATACAGCTGTTCACCTTTCAGCAAAAATGGAAGGATTCTGTTAATAGAGGGGAGGGTGGTGTGGATGGAGGCGATCCTCAGGGATTATATGCATGTAGAGATGTCCGGTTGCCATGGCAGCATCACTATATTCTCCTCTTGACTGAAACTCCCCCAACCCCCCACTCACTCACACACTCTCCCCCGTTTCTCCAGCTACCTGGTGACTAACCTGATGGGAGCAGACCTCAATAACATCGTTAAATTTCAGAGGTTGTCAGACGAGCACGTACAGTTCTTAATTTACCAGCTTCTCCGAGGCCTCAAGGTAATTAACTACAAAATGATACACCTATTTTGTCTCAAACTGAACACTGCATACATTATATACATGCATATCATGCAAATAGTATACCAGTGGTTCCCAGTCGTTTTTATCTACTCCACAGCCCTGTCAGCTGAACCATCTATCCATTACTTTTAGCTAATTACGTCTACAGTTTTTTCCATTATTTTAAGCTGTCTGTTCAACAATTTATCCATTGTTTTTAGCTAGGTATTTTAACCATTTATTAATTTCAGCTTACTACTTCAACTGTTTATCCTTTCAACTGTCTAATTCAACCATTTATCCATTACTCTTAGCTAGTATTTCAACCCAGTTTAAGCTGACACTCTCAACAGTCCTTTCCAACTATCCATAACTCATAGCTAAGTCTTTCAGTCATGTATCCATGGCTTTGAATGGACTACTAAAACAGTACTTACTTTTAGTTTATACTCCACTGCTCGCTTGTTTTCATACAGGTCTTAGAACTATCAATATGGAGGTATATATACTGTATATATAGTTTTTATTTAGATTTTTCTTTTAATTTCTAGGGTTTTCCCCAAAATATTAGCTGAGCTTCATTTGTACCTCTGGTGTGCAGTTGCCCCTGGTTGGGAATCACTGTAGTAAACTATGCTTAAAGTGAATACAACCTTTCAGCAGTCTTTCTATCAGAATTTGGAAACCACAGTCTATGCTGCAAAAACACTGCATATTTATATCAAGTTTGATATTCTGTTGTTCTTTGTGAATTCTGTCCAAAGCTTGCATGCTAACGCTGAGTGAGTCCAGCAGCCAGCAGGACCGGCTGTTAGGCCTTCCTGGTTACCATGGGGCAGACAAAAGCAGTCTCCCTTTAGTTAGGGGCTAATATGGTGAACTGCACTGTTGACCCCTGTCTCCCTTTATGTCCTCTCTCTCCTCTCTCCTCCCCCATCCTCCTGCCCCACCCCGCCGCCTGTCGAACAGTACATCCATTCAGCGGGATTGATCCACAGAGTGAGTGCCTTCTCTTTGCCCCTCTTGTCATTTTGACCATCAAGTTCGAGAAAACATAAAAGCACTTGCCTAATTTAAAGTAAAAATAAACTCTCTTAAACCTCTTGCCTTTTCCAGTAATAACAATCATCTCATTTTCACTGTCTGACAGCATCATCATTGAAGATTTGTGATGTTTACACTGAGTGAAATACCTAAGCGTTATATGGCTACACCATTCTTTCAAATGGAAATATTTTAGGTGCTTTGTGTATAATTATATACACATTTACACACAGTCCAGACATTTGTGCATTTTTTGATGAACTTTCCTTTGGGAAATACTCGGATCTCCACAAGATAAAGTTTAAACAATGTTTGGCTGAAGAGCATGCTTGTTAAAGGGTTAAACACTGAATCTCAGTCTTCATCATGTTTTAATTTTAAATGCAAAAACAAGTTTGTAGAAGAGCATCTAGTTTTAATGTAGGCGTACATTAAAATATTAAATAGTGTTTTTTTTTAAATGGTTCCTCAAGCTTCTTAAAGTTGGATGAAATCCAATTGCCTGGACAGAAGGAGTGAATATTTAATATTTGGCTGCAAATAGAAGAGTCAGACTTGAATTAGGCTGCGCAGTGACGTAAAAAGTACAGGAATGGCTGTTTGAAATAACCATGCATTTTTGACTGGTGCTATTGACATTAGTATGCTCTGCATAAATGCAGTGAAAATGGCCAATCATGGATTTCAAACACAAGCTGGGTGGTTTATACCGCTTTATATTCATATCCATCCCTCTATCTGCTGATACATCTTCATTCTAATCATGTGCCTCTCCTCTTTTATCTGCCTTACTATCTTTCCCAGGACCTAAAGCCAAGTAATGTGGCAGTAAATGAGGACTGTGAGCTGAGGGTGAGACTGACCTTCAGTTTAAACCTCCAATTCCTCCACTTCAACCTGTGAAGTCCATCGATTAATAAACGGTCTTCCTCTGTACAGATCCTTGACTTCGGATTGGCCAGACAGACAGACGACGAGATGACAGGGTATGTGGCGACACGCTGGTATCGGGCACCGGAGATCATGCTGAACTGGATGCACTACAATCAGAATGGTAAGATGTAATTTAATAAGTTTTTCTAATCTTTTTTTTTTTTTTTTGATGAAAACACAATACATGTTAGTTGAATGATTAAACCTCTGCTGTTTCTGTTCCAGTTGATATTTGGTCAGTGGGATGCATTATGGGAGAGCTGCTGAAGGGAAAAGTCCTTTTTCCTGGCACTGACTGTATCCTTTATCAGCATGGCCAGAGTGTGTACTGCAATTTGCAGCTTTTTTTCCGCTCTTAGCATCAACCTTCCATTACCTCTGTAAAGTGCCCTGCGGACGCAGACCTCTTGTGGATTTGCATTACAATCCCCAGCCTTTCTCAAGGGGAGGTGCATCAACAGAGAGAAGTGGGGAGTGAATGGGAGCGATGACAAAAGGCTGAATTATCTAGGTTGTTGTATTCTTTATCGAAGAGCAGAGCTAAAACGAATTTGATTTACTGATCTTTCTGTGTTGTGGGACTTGCTGCCCACAGAAGAGCTGTTGTCTTCCACCACGGCTCAGTGTTGTCCAGCAATACTTTCAAAGATTCATTAAAAGATTACTGCCATTAAAAAGTCATTTGTTATGTACTTACTGAGAAAAGTAAGTTGTTAGAGTACTTTTGTGTTACCAAAAATTAAAACCCCTTTGCAATTCTTTGCACATGTTGGTTATTGTCATAATTGCCAAGCAAGGTAGCAGGAAAACAGAGAATTGGACCCAGATGAAGAGAGGAGGCAGGCTGGTGCAGTTCAAAGTGATTTAATGAAAACTCAAACACAAAGTCAAAAAACTTATTTGAAAACATAACTAAATAACCGAGCATTTAAATTGCAAAACGAATGTGTTCTTTTACTTGTTACAACAAAAAAGTAGTCTGAGTACTCTAACAAGTTACTTTGCAGCACATTATCACCACCACCAGTGCTCACCAAGTATAGTTTCTGTCTTAGTTGATTTCCTATGTGACAAGTGTGTCATATCGTCTTTTCAGAAATGTTGACAGCCCTTAATTCCTCTTGCACTAAGATATTGACCAGCTGAAGAGAATCATGGAGGTGGTTGGGACTCCGACACCTGATCTATTAAAGAAGATCTGCTCTGAACATGTGAGAGAGAGAAGATTGAATGGAGACATGATTGGAAATACCAGTTTTGGTTCAACAAGAATGTGAAAAAGACTCACACTATTATGTTGCTGCCACTGACGCAGGCAACCTGTTCTAATTGATTAGGTCATTCCATTGACAATGCTGTTGAATGTAGAGTCAATATGTGTGAGTGTTGGGGTGATTGATCACTGCCTGTTTGACAACAAATGGTCTGCATTGTCACATGCAGCAAGTTGAATGCTGGTCTGTATTTGCAGGCACAGAAGTACATCCAGTCTCTGCCCTTCATGCCCCAGCAGGACCTGGAAAAGATCTTCAGAGGAGCAAATCCACTAGGTGAGTGGGTGATGCACCAAAGATTGGATTATCAGTTTCTTAAATTCAATTGAAAGGCTCACAGAGGCTGCTAAAGCTCAGGATCTCAGGTTTAAACTTGTTTCCGGCCTCCAATCATACGATATCCCAGCTCTCCTTCACCTCTCTGTCTGTTTCTGTCTCCACTAGCTGTTGATCTATTGAAGCGTATGCTGGTTCTGGACTGTGATGGGAGGATCTCGGCCAGCGAGGCTCTGTCCCACCCCTACTTCTCACAGTACCACGATCCAGATGATGAGCCGGAGGCCCCGCCTTATGATCAAACACTGGAGAGTAAAGACCGAACTCTAGAAGAATGGAAAGGTAAAGCCTTTGTAGCAGCTTTAGCTTCGTGGCATTTTGAAATGTCAAGATATTGTCTACTTCTCAGTTTCTTTCAGATGAATGTTCTCACTTCCTTATATAAACAATTTTACAAGGGCAGATTTGATTTGCAGAGGAGGAAGCTGCACAAATTGATGCCACAGATTCAAAGTGAGCCTCGAGCTGCAGAGCTTTTAACTTTGAGGATTACGCAATGATGAGTTTAAGCGTGCATGTTTGCTGCAGGAATGCTGACTACACCACCAAAGTGTACTATGGGTTTTGAAATATTTAGAGCTGCTGTTTGCAACATCATAAATATGATTACCTTTCATTTCAGAAGGGAGTTTTATGGTTTGTGAAATGCCCCACAGCTGATGTGAGTCATGCTGGATAATTGTGTGCCTGGTTTGCATCCTAATTTTAAGTTTCTTAGATAGACCAGTGTACTGAGCTTAACAAGCACAAATATAATAGCACAGAATAAAAGCTTGTGCTCTTGGTACTTATGTTAAATTAAGTGTTGTGACAAGGAAACTTCAGTGAAGTCTGTATTTTTTTTCCCCACCTTAAAGGGATAGTGTGGGTTTTTTGAAATGAGGTTGTATGAGGTACTCATCAGTTGTCAGTGTATTATGATGCAGTAGGTGGCAGTCAGCCCGCCCCCAGTTTGGAGAAACAGAAAGGAGTACTAGCATGGAAGCTAAGCAATGAACTGCTGTGGACAGGGTCAGTAGCAAAACATATTTTAGCAACTTTTAAAAAAAAATCAGTTTAAGTGTACGCTATAGAATTTTTTCACCACTTTACCCTGCCATCATACAGCCTTTTCCAATGGGAAACTGCTGTTATGTAAGCCAAATACCACTTTCTCCAAAGTAACCAACCTCCTTTGGCAAAAACAGTAATTTTACCTCACAGAACATGGGTGCTGCTCAGTAACTGCTGCCCTGATCTGTTAGTTTGTTTTTTGTTATTGTGTGACTTTGGTGAATCAGAAAAAAAACCTTTTGCGATACTGAAGCCATAAAATAACACAAGTTATAGACAAGTGGTAGACCAGCAACTCACATGTTCTGCAAGGAAAAATGACTCATTTTGCCAAAGGAGTTTGGCTGGTTTAGAGAGAGCGATATTTGACTTCTATTAAAGCAGTTTCCTGTTAGGAAAAGGCTGTCTGATGGGAAGTAAAAGCGGTGAAAATTCTAAATATAGTGTACAATTAAATGGATATTGATTTTTTAGGTGGACCTTTTTTAAGGGTCTAAAATACGTTTTGCTGGCTCCTGCCGACCACCATCTACTGTAGGTAATACACTGATTATGGATAAGTGCTTCATACAGCCCCACTTTAAGAAACTCAAACTATCCCTTTAAGTGGGTTTAAAATTCCCCTCCGTCTCTAAACATGGCTCAATTCTTAATCAGTGCTCTTTTTTGCTTATTTCTCTCTCATATATGTCCGTAGAGTTGGTATACGAAGAGGTGAACAGCTTCAAATCATCTGGCAGCAAGACTGACAGCCTTCAGGTGGAGCAGTAATCCTCTGTCTGCTCAACCTGTACTTGAAGAAGGACCACGTACTCAATGAGTGGGAGAAGAAGAACTGTGGCACGCTAAGTGAAGAAAAACTCTGCATCCCCTCTGCTCAGTGTGACTGTGTTCGATTGCCTGTCATGAGTTTATTTGAGCAGCAGGGGCAGGGCGGTCTCCACAGGATCCGACGCACACATTGCAACTACAGGGAATTTTAGAATCTGATGAGGAGAAGGAGCTTTCCACTCCAGAAAGTTGCTTCCTCTTATGTCTTTCTGCTTCAGTGGGGTTAAAAAGAGGAACCATTCTATGTCAGGGATCGCAGAGGATTCATACCAGGGAGCAACTTTACAGAACTGAACTGTGTTTACAGACTGATAGACGGGTTTTTGAAGGAAGAAAAAAAAAAATGCACACTAGGATTTCCAAAGCAACGACAGAGTGCTGTCTGCTCCCTCGTCACGACAAATGCCGTAAGCAGTCGCCGCTTTCATATATTATGGAATTCATGTTTAAAGGCTTGCAGCAATGCCACGTCACGCCACAGAAGAGCTTAGCATTTCGCCTGCATACTACCGCATGATTTATGTGCATTTTATTATTACAGAATATTACTGGTGCTGTATTATAACCATTAAAGACTGCTTATTGCATCTGCCACAGTGCTGTAAAAGCAGCCTGAGGGTCAGAGAGCGGCGTTACCAGGAAATGTGACCAACTTTCAACCTGTTTTATCTTTATAGTTTCTGCACAGTAAAAAAAAAAAAAAATACAAAAAAGCTCTTCCTCGGATGAAAGTCATCCTCTCCTGCTTACAGAATAGTAAACACCAACTGTGCTATTAATTAGCAAGGTAATTAATATATGCCAAAGCTGGAACAGAGTGACTGTGTTGCAGGTCTGTGTTTACAGTGTGACCTCGCTTCTCATATAACGTTTCCGCTGATGGCTGTTGTTCTGGTCACCTGTTGGCTTTGGCAGCGCTCCATCACGGTTCCATACTTCTCTCTACTGTGTCTTTTTACAGCCCCGGTTTGTGTTTACAATAGTTAAGGTTATGGGCATTTTGTAAACTGTTAGAAACAGTTCCCAGACGGTGTGTGCTGGATAATAATTTACTGTATTACCCAACGAGTAGCTCCGTCCAAGCAGCGACTGGTCAAACGCTCCAATAGAGCAGCCATATTTGGCTGCTCGCGGCAACCAGGGAGCTCATTAGTGATCTTTCATGTTTCCTCAGCTTAATTTCAGTTTTCACGATGCTTGAGTGTTCTAAAAAAAAAAAAAACAGATTGTACACGTTCATTAGTGATCATAGTATAAAAATATTTGGGCCTTTCTTTGAGTCGATTGTGGGTGTTACAATAATGCTGTAATTTATATCTTACTGCAGCATTATTACACCTATAATCCTCTTAAGGAAGTCCCTCACAGGTAACATTTTTGAATGAGCAATGCATGAAATGGCTGACTTCCTCACCGACATTGTGTCATTCCTCTTGCAAGCAGACTGGAGGTTTTAGTTCCACAAACTTCTTGCTGAGGTAGAAATAATCTGGTTGTGTTAAACCACAGTGTGCAGAGCCAACAGACCACAAGTTGCCTAGCTCAATGCTGAAGGTCAGTGAAAATATCAAGAGGTAAAAGAGGGCAACTGTGATATTCTGAAGTCTAATCCTCTGATAGTAACTGGGTGATTGGATGATATCTGATCATGTTTATATTTGTGAGCACATGCACTTACTGTAGGAAGGACTGCAGTTCAGATGCTCAGTTGGTATTTTGGAACAGAATCTAACCAAAAGTTTTGTAAAGGTTAAATGCTGCACATTTTTCTCATGTCTGTCTCAAAAACCTTAACTGGCAGCATTAAATGCAAATATAAGTGAAGTCACTGTTATTTATATAGTGCAGGACTGGACAGTTATTTCCAGAGACCCAACAGTTCCCACCATGAGCAAGCACTTGGCAACAGTAGCAAGGAAAAAAATATCCCTTTTAACAGGCAGACACCTCAAGCAGAACCAGGCTCTGTGTGCTTGGCCATCTGCCTCAACCAGCTGGACTGACAAGGTGAACAACAGAATAAAAGGTAAAGTGCAAAGACAGTCACAGATGTCAGATGGCAGTTTTGGGGCAACAAAAAGCTTAAAAATCAGGATAAGTCAGGTTTATACCTGGCCGCTGCTGATGCAATCTTACACTTAATCAGTGTACTACCTGGACGCAAGTTGGATAGTAATGACAGGTGTAAGGCTGATAAAAGTTTTCCCAAGTACGTTAGTCAAATTAACTGACCTGCTAATGTCACGTTGCAGCACTAGTAGCTCTTTAGACTAGCAAATGAGCTGCGCCGGCTTTGCAAAAATGTAATTTGCTTCAGATGTGAGATGAACATCAGAATAAGAAGTAAAGGGAATTTCACAGATACCAATTTGCATTCAGCAAAAACTCAATAATCAGGTTTATATCTGCAGATGCATTCTTGCACTTCATTTTTATACTATGTGGATAGTACTGGAATACTAATGGCAGGTAGTAGACATTTTCTGGGTTAGTTATTTATCCTAACTGAACTACTAATGTCATGTAGCCGCGCAAGTAGCTTGTTAGCCAATGAGCTGCAAGCTAGCTTTGATTTAAAACTAGCAAGCTAGGTTAAAATTTAGGATTGGTTTGACGTAGCTAGCGTGGCTAAAATCTGGGTTATACAGTTATAATACTAATATACTACTGGCACTTAAACTCATCTGAGGTTTAATTCACTGCAGATAAATTCTTCACTTAATCTGTGTTTTATCTGGTTACAAGTTGGATACTAATAGCAGGTGAAAAGCACACTAGTATCACTTTGGGTTAGTTAAAACCTCAAGCTAGTTCTGATTTTAAGGTTGTAATGTATGGCTTAATATGCTGTGGTTCCTTGGCTTAATCCACTCAAGTTTAACCTCAGTCAATCAGATCATTTCTGCTAAAACAGGAGTCATATTTGAGGAACACAATAAAGAAACCGTACTCTTACCTACTTTTCGTTCCTGTAATGGTTCACACTGGAGTGCTACATGTAGCCTTTTGTGCAAGTTGTCCATGAACACTGGATGCAAAATGTTGAATTTACAGTCCAAATGAATCGAAACTGTGTCTCAGTCAAAGCGTGTTAGAGCTCTGAATGTTAAAGTTTTATGTGCTTATGTGGATGTTGTATATGTGGTGGATTTGAATAGCAAACTGCAAATCGAATGTATACGTATACTGTATGTATGTATGTTACAAGTTAGAGGTGTCTTTTGAATACACGGTGGCATGTGGTTCAGCAGTAGCCATACGTTTCAAATCACTAAACGGAATGTGAACTCTCAGTTTTCAAAGGATTCAGATGATTTTCTCATTCATCAACGGGTAACATGACTTGGCAAGTCTTGGCTTCAACAGAATAAACACCATCATTTCTGTTTGTCAGTGTGTTTCTTGTCTTTTATAGTATATTTCCTGCAATGTTCAGTCACGCCTGTCTGCAAACTCCACCTTTGTGGCAACAGTTTGGGAAAGGTCCTTCCCTGTTGCTCGAAGCTGGTCTCGTAAAGAAACAGTTATTCAAGTTTGATGCGGAGGAACTGGCCTTCATAGAGCCCTGACCTCAACCTCATCTAACCCCATTTGAATTAATTAAAACGTCAGCTGAGTGCCTTAATGCTCAACATCAGTGGCCAAACTCATTACAGTAATATTGTGGTCGAATGGGAGCAAATCCCTGCAGCCAGGCTAAATAATCTTGTAGAAAGCCCTCCTGAAAGACTGAAGGCTAATGTAGCAACATATTAATAACCATGGATTTGGCACGAGATTTCCAACAGTAACATATCGACACATAATTTTGTCCACATAGGGAAAAGGACAGACTAGTACCATAAAGTCTAGTATAGCAAGGGTTCCCAAGCTTTTTCATGTCAAGGAGCCACACAATAGTCTCGCGATACCAGACAATCTCAGATCTCGCCACCTGTCGATGGTCTGGGGGTTTCTCAATGCAAGGTAGCCTAATCTAAAACCTAAACCTACCCCCCTTACTTTGTTTCAACAAAACGCCTTACTTGAAACGATGCTCTCCCCCCACTGTTTTTAGTAGTAAGCACCCGATGTCAATATGAAGGGCCACCCTAAAGACTTTGGATTGGTTCTGCACTTAAGCTGTTTTTTAAATTTATAATTGTTTCCACCCAGTTTTAGCAACAAAAGCTTGGAAGAAGGTTGTGCTCAGTCTCTTCTGAGCAAAGCTTTTAGAGCCTGACGTGTGTCTACCACCACAATAGATGCACATTATGGAGCCCCAGTTTGAGAGGAATCCGGTCTTACTTTTTTATTTTTAAGTTTGAAGGTAAGGAGGTCTTCACAATCAATCTATGATCAAACTAGTATCACTAAAAATCACAATCAATTACAACGACGGATACACTATTTCTTACCTTGTCGGTTCAACCTCCAAAAAATTGTCATAAAAGGTCAAATCTTCTATCTGTCCTTTTGCTCAGGACCCCTACAACCCACTCAAACACCCCCCGTTGGCCCCTGAACCCTAGTTTGAAAACCACTGTAGTAAAGTATGGAAAAGAAAATACTATACTATACTATACTATACTATAATAAAATGTAATAATCCAGAATAGTATAGAAAAGTAGAATATACTTACATTGTAATGACACCAAAATAGAATTAAAAAAAAGAATATAAATAGATTATTCAGCAACATCAACACTCTAGAAATAAACCAAACTAAACCAAAACTTTCCCAATTTAGAAACTGTAACTAATAAAAGTCACATGACCATTAATTTAAAGTTACGGTCTGCTTCAGACACATTATAGGAATATTATAGGAGTATTACAGGGGTATAAGTTTAGGGTAGGCAGATGTTTTCACCACATTGTAGACACTCCCATAGACTGCCCTGGGCGACCAGCAGACTCGACACAATGTGTGTGTGTGTGTGTGTGTGTTGTGTTTGTGAGTGTGTTGGGGGTGTAACTGGCGACCCTGTGAATCACTCCAGTGGTCTGCGGGTTCATCTGGTGGAATTTGCGCCCCAACAAACTTTCCTCTGCGTCTCGGACTGCAGCGCGTCTCGTCTCGGCCGTTTTGAAACATAAACGCAGTTTGTTTGTTTCTCATGAGAGGACGGAGCGGAGAGCTGAGCGGACCCACATCCTGACCTCAGCCGAGTCTAGTCGGTATGGCTGTGCGGTCCAGGACGGGATTCTACCGGCAGGAGGTGAACAGAACCGTGTGGGAGGTTCCGGAGAGGTACCGGGACCTGAAGCAGATCGGAACAGGAGCATACGGGACAGTGTGGTGAGTTCAGGAAACATAAACTTCACAGCCCAGAGAAGTGTTGATATTATTATCAGCTGATTGGGGCAGGGTGGAGCAGGGTTTATGGATTGTCCTAGTCGATCAAATGCATTTATCCAAAACTTTCTTCCATGTCCATGAGAGATAAATAGTTCGAAGCACAGTATGTAAATAACAAATTATATTTACTTTCTTTTTGACTGATATATTGCTTGACTGATATTATTGGCCGATATTGGCCAATCAGAGTGAATTGATCTATATCTGTATCAGCATATGTTATCAAATATCCGTCCACATGAAAACTTGTTTAAAGATAGAAGATTGTTTTCTGCAGACAGGTTTATTATACACATATATTTCACTCTGTGTTTTTTATTTAGAATTATATATAATTATTGAAAAATAATGGTGAAAGTTTACTGTTTTATAGCCCTGATACCATTTTGGACAATAAAGTTCATTGTTAAACTTTAAAATATCCTGCCTCCACTACATATATTTAGGGCTGCAACTACCTATTATTTTAATTATCAATTCACCTGTCGATTATTTTCTTGATTAATCATAAAATATCACATTTCAGAAGCTGAAATCAGAGAACTTTTCAATTAAAAACTACTAAAAATTATTAATCTATTATCAAAATAGTTGCAGATTAATTTAATAGACAATAATAATCTTTTAATTGTTGCAGTTCTACATATATTTGTCCTTTTTTTGGGATCACTGCAAAAAATGTGTGTTTATATATGTAGTCTATATTCTCTTATTCTATGAAGTAGAAAGAATCAGCTGATATATCAGTATCAGAATTTTTCTTTACTTCCCAATATCAGTATCTGTATCAGCCTCAAAACTCAGTATCGATCAGACCCTACTCTGCAGTTCCATTTGGAATTTGTGTTTTCAGTATTTCATTATTTGCACCTGGTAAATCTAAATTAAAGTCAAACTACTTTGTCTAGATATTCCAGTCTATAATAATAATAATTCACCAGTTTTACCTTATGTAATTCAAGTACAGTTTTATCTCAGAACTTAGCTTTTACCTCTACTTGAGTATAAAATACAATATTCCTGCAGCAGCAGCAGCACTGCTGCTTGTGTGGGGTATTTTGGTCCACAGCTGGCTCTGCAGGGCCTCTCATTGCATTGTGTTGTGTGGATGAGGGTCAACAAAGAAAACCACCCCCCCAGTCTCATTGTTGGAAGAAGTCAAAGATCCCGAGTTAAGTGCGTGGAATGCACCACTACTTTGTCTTCAATCACAAATAGACCTCTTTTCTTCACAGCAGCCACAGTGACTAGTCATAGCACTGAGGGCTGAGGTGTAATTAACATCATTAATGAGGCACTGTTCCATTTAGATGTCCCAGATGCTGTTAAGTACTCCCGTGGATTTCCTTATAGACATGTTAAAATGTCAGGTCTGTAGTGATTAAAGTTTTGGATGCAACAATGGCCCCACCCCCTTTCACTCTGTTCTCCAATAACAGTTGAGCTAGCTTGGTATGCTAGTCAACTTTATCCTTTTCCTGTTACCTGTCCCTGGATTATGCTATGTAGCTACTAGGTTTGTCTATGTTGAAAAGAGAACCAAATTTTGAAGATAGTTAAAAGATGTTGCTGGGGGACCTGTAAAAGTGCCATATATTCACATCTTAAGTTAGCTTATCTTAGCAAAATGTTAGCTAACTAGCCAACAAATCTACATCACCTATGAGCTAGCTAGTTGCCTAGGTCCAGTCCTTTGAATCTGCCCACTCCATCGAGTTGACTGTTTCACTGAAAATGGAAATAGAGTGTTATGAGTTGACAACTCAGTCTGTCATTTAGCATTTTTGCTAACATTAGCTAATGCTAGCCAACTAGCATGCTAATAAATCAATTAGCTAATATTTTGCTAACATTAACCAACTTAAGATATGATGCTTTTACCAAAAAGGAGAAAGTTGACTAAGCTAGCTCCACTGTCACTGGAGCACAGAGCTAAAAGGGGCGGAGCTTATGGCAAATTGAGTTTTAAGGGTTTTCAACCTGTTCAAGCTTTCCTTTGAATTGTACTTACATAATAAATACCTCTGTTTCTATTTCAGTTCAGCATGGGATCGCAGGGCAGGGACGCAGGTTGCCATCAAGAAACTTCATCGGCCCTTCCAGTCCAAACTTTTTGCCAAAAGGGCTTACAGAGAGCTGCGACTCCTCAAACACATGAAGCATGAGAATGTATGAACTCTACAATTCGTCTTCAGTCTGTTTTCTTACTGAATTTTTAAGTTTTCTGGGGCACTTTTATTAAATATTTTATTTTTGCATATATCTCTTGATTAGGTCATTGGGCTCCTGGATGTTTTCACAGCTGAAATCGCGTTGGACCGCCTACGTGACTTGTAAGTTCTTTTCCATCCCTGATTATAAAATCAGTTGTTGTTCCACTGGAGTGACTCGACTCCTCTTCTCTTCTCCACAGTTACCTGGTGATGCCGTTCATGGGCACTGACCTCGGCAAGCTGATGAAGCTGGAGAGGTTAACAGAAGACAGAGTGCAGTTCCTCGTCTATCAGATGCTGAGAGGACTCAAGGTGACAACTGACACATATATGCTACTTATTACCTTTACCAGCATCCATACAGTACCTGTTAAAGTGGTGTAAATAAGTATAAAGTAATGTGATTACAGGTTGTACCACGCTACCCTCACCACGATTAATAATTACAAGAAAAAGTGGAGGTCATGCACTTGTTTCAGTGATGTTGTCTGTGTCTCCTCTCTCCTCAGTACATCCACTCTGCAGGGATCATCCACAGGGTGCGTAAACTTTGACCTTTCGGACTATGAGCTTTGGGGGTGGGGCTCTTGCTCTTTTTCACATTCCCATTCATCCCATCCCCATCCCGGTCCCATTCATCCGAATTCCCACACAGGGAGCTTTCTAAACTCCAGACAGAATGACACGCTGTCGTCATAAATTTGATTATTGAAATGTCCTACTTGCCCAGGATTACTTTGAAACGTAGTCAGTTACTGAATACAAATTACATGGTAACTTTTGAAATTGAAAAATGCAGTCTAATCAATATACTTTTGGATTCATTTTGGAGTACTTCAAACATTTTACCTTATACTAAAAAAATGTAAGCAGCCACAAACATTTGAGTTCCACAAATATTATCTTTCATCTTTAAACATCTCCAAACATTTTTAGTGCAAATGAAATGCAGGCTTGCATGGAGTTCTTTTTTCTCTTGGCTGGTCGGCCATAACTGACCTTACCCACCAAGTTAATGGGTTATTGCATGGATACGATTATAGTACCAGCAGAAATTTTATGAACTAATCTTAAAATCGATTTAAAAAAAACCTGACCAATCCCTTGATTAAACTTGAAGGATTTCATCATAACAATATATTTATATATCCCTATACTACCTAGTTTGCTAACTGAAATTTACTAGGTATTAAAATACCTTAAAACATGCAGAATTTATAAACAGATGTCTTCTGATTACTCCTGTCATTTACTTACTCTTAACCTCTTAACGTCTCTGTATCCCACAGGACCTTAAACCTGGAAATTTAGCCATTAACCCGGACTGTGAGCTAAAGGTACTTTAACTTTACATAAAGCTGCTTTTATTGTGAACATTGCATACATCTACACATTTTCACGTTACATTTCTGTTTCAGATACTTGATTTTGGCCTGGCCAGGCAGGCCGATGCAGAAATGACGGGCTATGTTGTTACTCGCTGGTACCGAGCGCCCGAGGTCATCCTCAACTGGATGCACTACACACAAGCTGGTAAATTCTCATTCTTCATGTTTTGTGCTAACAACAGGAGTGCAGAAGAAGGCAAAATAATCCAAGAATCCAAGATTCACTGAGGAAGCTGATGTTTGCTCTCTGTTGCAGTGGATATCTGGTCGGCAGGTTGTATCATGGCAGAGATGCTGCTGGGAAAGCCGCTGTTCAAAGGAAATGATCGTATCCTTCACTGTTTTCAACACAGGTTTTATGCCTAAAAATGTGTCAGATCCTGCGTGATCCTGTTTCTTCTGTCTGATCACGCCGGCATTGTAAACAGAATAGAAAGCTTATACTTCAGTGGTAAAAATCCATGCAGCAGATGATTCTTGACCAAATTGTCAGACCTGGACCAGCTCAGAGAAATCATGAAGATTACAGGAACCCCGACTGCTGACTTTGTTGTGAAGCTACAGAGCCAAGATGTAAGTCAACACCCTGCGGTTAGACTCCCATATTAAATATACACTCAATACAGAAACCTGTATGAAACACTCGCTCAATGTAAACTTGAAAGGTGGCTGAAAAATTGTGCAGTTTGTTCCCTCAAACCTGTGAAAGTGAAAGCAGCTGTGGTCAGTTTGGAGTTTCACAGGAGCTTCATAGTTTTCATCAGACAAAGACGTATCAGAACCACTTCTGCACCATGGCCCTTTATTCCTGTTTTCATATTTTCACCAAAATACGACTACATTAGAGCTGCAACATTTATTTTCCTGTCAATCATTCTCTCAATCGATCAGTTATCTGGGATATAAAATGTCGCAAAATGGTGAAAAATGTCGATAATTTTTTCCCAAAAGGTGACATCCTCAAATGTGCTTTGTCCACAACCCAAAGATATTCAGTTTACTGTCATAGATATTAAAGAAACCAGGAAATATTTACATATGAGAAGCTGAATTTAGACATTTTTTCTTCAAAAATGACTCAAGGTACTTATCAATCATCGAAATAGTTGCTGATTAATAGTTGACAACTGATCGATTTATCAACTGATTGTCGCAGCTCTAGGCTAGATACACAATTCCATAGAAATAACAACTGGTGGTAGAATTCGGCAGCGCTATGGGATGGAGAAGTGGAGTATGCTGCAGGAGCATCTTCTATATTACAGTCAGTGAGGAAACTACTTGTTTCCACTGTTTGATTGTTGACACCTTGCTGTGCCACTAGCTATTTCCATCAACATATATTTTATGTGCATTTTGCAGTATATTGCATTAGGAAAGGTCGATGGAAATGCCAAGATTTGCAAAACAATGTTTTTTTTCTCTCGCTTGAGGTGGTTTGTGCCTTTTTCAAAAAAGAATGAATGTGCTTAACGGGAGGTGGAAAAACCTTCTCTGAATAAGTTCTGATGTAGCAAAGACTTAACTGACTCACTCTGAGAGAAGAAGAAGCTGTTTCCGATATTGACATAGATTGTGTCATGAAAAAATATTTACATATTGCCCAACTGAAAAAAAAGTCATAGCGACCTCTCTCCAGTTTTCTCTCATAGACCACCAAGGAATTCCTCCTCCTCCTCCTCCTCCTCCTCCTCCTCCTCCTTCTTTTTCCTCTTTGATGGTTATTGAGGCCTTGCAAACAACTGCCCTGCATTCCGAATCACATACTCTTTCTTTTTACCTTAATATATACTGCAGCGGCCCTTTCAAAGTACGTTCTGTTGTATGCAGTATATATCATACTCCTTCCTCATAACATGGCATCTTAAACTTTGACCCTCTTGCTCATACACCCATCACAGAGGATTGTTGGTCACAATAGCCATGCTGGCTTGCATACTGGTCAATGTTTTTGTGTTCAGTTTGCCTGTACTCGTTCTACTCTATTTATTAATGTAGCCTATACCGCCAGCTTCTGACAAAACTATGCTTTGCGTAGCCTAGTTTATTTGCTCCAAACCAGTTTTTGCATTTTCTCTTTTTTCTCTGTTTTGACATTTTAATAGTTTAGATGGAAACATGACCACTGTTGATACGTCAGTATACATGCAGAAAAGCACTCATATTTTTGTTTTGTTTCTGATTTTAGCAAATTAATTATTCATTTAATGTACTTGAGCACTTTATCCCAATGTTTTACTACCACTGAACCATTGTGTTGTTTTACATTGTGTGAGGAAGTAACCCTTTAAGAATTTCATCGTGTGTGTGTGTGTGTGTGTGTGTGTGTGTGTGTCAGGGATGAGTTCCAGTATTTCATGATGATGTGAAATGTTTTTCATCCTTCTTTCTACTTCCTCTTTTAACAGGCCAAAAACTACATCAGAAGTCTACCAAAAGTGCCAAAAAAAGATTTGCACACTATTTTTTCCAAAGCAAGTTCAAATGGTACGTAAAGATCTCTGTTCTCCAGTTCAGCCAGGTGTTGGTGCACTAAACGTGCTGTCATGCTGACCTTGTTATGTGTGTGTCTGCATCACAGCAGTGTGTGTCTTGGAGAGGATGCTGCTTCTGGACCCTGAGCAGAGGGTGAGCGCCTCGGAGGCTCTTGAGCTGCCTTTCTTCAGCGAGTTCAGAGACATAGAGGAGGAGACTGAAGCGCTGCCTTACGATCAGACCATGGACAACACAGACCTGCCGCTGGACCAGTGGAAACGTAAGAGAGAAGCGGGAGGCCGATTTAGAGTTAAAGCTACATTCATCAGCAATAGGTCAAGATCGATGCTCGTAGGGACAAACCCACAGAAAATTAGCACCAAAGTCTGCTGTTCCTCTCAGCTCTTTGCAGTTTTTGAGGGTGCTTTCACACCTACCTTGTTCAGTCCGGACTTTTGGACTTTTCAGTTTCATCCGAACCACGATTGTGCAACCTCCCGTGGAGCACGGTGCAGACCAAACAGCCAAGCCTTGGTCCGACCAGAAGATGCGATCTCAGTCCAGATCAAATTGATAGTTTGGTTTGTGTCAGGGTATTGTTAGAACTGGAAAAAAAGGAAAAACGCAACAAAACAAAATGAGTCATGGTTGCACATATGAAGACAACGAGACCAAATGTTTAAATTCCATTCGGCCTGTTGACTTTATAGTCAGTTGGAAAAACCTCTAACAAAACAAAACAAAAATTCTGACTCTTTTCAAGTATTTTTCAAGAGGATGAGAAAGAGAGGAATTGTCTGTCTACCAGTTAACTGCAAGAGAGATGCAGCTTACATAGGTGATGAAGACAGGAAGTAGGTATGTCATTTGTAGTTCTTTAGTGTGCTCATATAATTGCAATGTTAAAGCAATACTCCACTTTGTGAGAATAAGCCATTCAGTATGTACTCACCACTATGCCGATGTGATGATGGGTGAAGCTCTTCAGTTCACAAAACAATCCTGGAGTTTTAGGAGAAACAGGGTAGCAGCCTCATCCAGTACAATGGCAGTGAACGGTGACCACGGATAAAACGTTAAAAAAAAGTACACAAAGCAAACACAAAATGTCTCCATCCTGCTTGTGTGGTGTAATCCAAGTGTCCACAAGCCGCAACATTAAAAATTAACCACAAAAGACGCCATTTACGCCATGTTTTTAGCAGAAATGATCTGCAGTTTAGCTGTTTTGCTTCTCTCTCACAGCTCTCATTCAGGTTGCATCCAGCTGCAGCAGCTTTTTATTGTGAAAGTTTCTTGAACGCTACCTTACTACCACCAAACAACAGACAGACAAGGTTAGCGGCTAGCTGACAGAGCGAGATATTTCCCTCAGGACTTGGTGAAGACAAGAGTTAGAAGGAATATTGGACAAACTGACAATATGTAGATGGCTACGTTTACATGGAGAATATTTCTTCAATCTGATTGAAATTGTTCAATTAGAAATTCCTACTAAATTGTTTACATGCTTGCTAAATAAAGTGATCCAAGAAAACATGTTTACATGCCCCAAAGAAGAATATAACTTTTTTGACATGCACAAATTGGTTCTGCCCACTGTGAAGCATCTAATGTACTGGAAGTATAACAGAATAATAATAATGATAAGAAGAAGAAGAAGTAGTGGTTCCAGTTTGCCAACCACCAGTAAACAAAGAAGCAGAAGAAGTGTTTTCGACCAGTATTTTTCAAGATTAAGGTTTCTAACAGAAAAGTTATATCTGCTCCTGACCACTTCTGTTTTTGCTACCGCACTGTTTCCATCCCTCCTGGAAACTGAAATTGAAAATTCATTCCGATCCGGCTGGACTGGAAGCGTCTCTTCCAATTTTTCTCTTTTTGGACTATTATTCTGATTATTTGTGGAATATTAGGGTGCGTGTAAGAGCAGCTAGTGTTGTGTTTAGAGCTTGTCGCATTGCCCCCAAGTGACCAAAAAAGTACACTAAAGCTTAATTCTCCTTCAAGGGACGTTTGTTAATTTGCAGGACGGTCAAATTCACATGAATAGGAGGAGGGAGTTGCAGGAAATGAATTCTCTCAGTGTTGTTACAGTACCTGATGTTTGCCAGAGGAGGTCACTGAAGATCTTACATGGTGCATCTTTTAATACTTAACTAATAAACAGAAGATACCATTTCCTGCAGGTACAACAGAACAGAAAAAAAAAATGCAGTTTCGTAAGAGAAAAGGTGAACTTGAATCTGAAAGTAGGACACCGACGTGATTTGAAATGGCTGATGGATAATCCTCATCTTTTGTGTTTGTGCAGGTCACACTTTCACAGAGATACTGACCTTCAGGCCGCCCAGGGACTCCAGAGAGACGTCACTTTAAGAGCACACACGCAGACACGCACATTGTGCACATGCTCACACATACATAGTACCTGCACCCAAAAATCTTCTCCTGTTGACTTTGTTTTGTTTACGTAGAAGTACTTGATATTATTAGATTGTGAACATTTTTGCTTTCAATAAATGTGATTTGCTGTTAAGGGGCACAGTTGTCATTTTGTTTGAGTGCTACATTATTTCCATAGACTACACATTCAAATTCATGCTAACCACTACTGCTTCCTTAAAGTCTGGATCTCCATTGTGCAGCAGTCTATTTTTTTT
>JAJHUR010086963.1:0-12527 GCA_027495735.1 Lutjanus campechanus
CTGCATGCCGTGGTCACTGGTCAGCATGAATGTTCTCCTCGGCTCCAGCATGAACTCAACTAATGAACTGTTTGATATTGTTTTCTATGTGTGCTGCAAATGAATCTCTAAAAGGGTTCCCACTGGTCATGGGATTTGTGGAATATTTAACACTTGATGCTTTTCTCAGAGGTCACATTAAATGGTGGGTTTCATCTTTTTTAAAAAAAGGCATTTTTTTGCAAAATAGGAAAGAGAAATAACAGGAAATGAAGGACAAACAAATGCCAAAAGTTGATTTCATAGTTGACGCCTTGTAGAAATCCAACCCAGAGGGGAAACAATCTTTGTCGTTTATTTTCAATTTCACACTTGTAGTCTTCAGACTAACGGACAGTGGATGTAATCAGATGTTCAGGTGATGGACGCTGCTCTCTGTATGATCTCTGTATGATCTCTGTATGATCTCTGTATGATCTCTCTAAGATCTCTGTAAACAATCAGACAAAATGATGAATGAGTCATGAAGACATCGTGGAGGTTAGCTGGTGCTGACAGTGGGAACCCTGATCTAAATGTGTACAAGCTGCTGTTTGCTCTCCATGTGTCAGGGTGTGTTGTTGTTGGATGTGTGTGTTGTGTAGTGTCGGTTGTGGTGTCCCTGTGCTCTGTGCCCCCCCCCCTCCGGTCTGTGTGTGCATACTGTGTCAGCTGGCTGAACACTAATGGAATGCTGCTCCGTCCCTCCTTTGTCTTCTGCTCCTGTTTCTGCTTCGCCTTCCCCGCTTCCTCCATGTCCACGTGTTGCCCTCCTCTTCCTCCTCCTCGTCCTCCTCCTCTTCCTCCTCCTCCTCCTTTCTGTCCCCTCCCCCTTCCCTCTCTCCCCCTTTTCTCTCTGTCTCTCTACCTCAGGTCTGACGCCTGCTCTGGCTTGTGCTCCTAGCAGAGAGGTGGCTGACTGTCTGGCTCTCATTCTGGCTACCATGATGCCTTTCTGCTCCCCTTGCAGCTCCGGGGCTCCCTCCCCAGGCTCCCTGCTGAGGCAGCTGCCCCACCAGGGGGGTAAAGGCCCAGGCACCGGCCCGCGGGGACCGCGCAGCCCCAGGAACCCCTCCGGACCCTCCAGCGAGGGAACAACCGAGAACGACTCGGAGGACTCAGAAACCTTCTGACCCCTCCGAACCGACCCTCTACCCTCCTACCTCGAACTGTGCACCCGACACACCCCAACCCCCCCACTCCCTTCTAAGGAATGATGCAGTGTTTCAGCCTGTAACGTGCACTCTTGAGGAAGAAGGGTAGATAGTGTCTGTATCTCCTGCTCATCATGTGGGGAACGTGTACAGACACCAGGCTGGAGCCCCCACAGCGCTTTTTCTTAGTGCCCTTTTTGTAGAATCAGTGAGCGGAGCTGCTGCACTGCCCTGGACTGACCGACTGACCGACCGACTGACTGACTGACTGACCGACTGACCCAACTGACTGACTGACTTACTGCTGCAGCCGAATCAGTTGCTCCATAAAGAGGATCTGGATCGATCACTGCTTGGGTCTGCATGCTTGTGTTAACTTCCACCACGGTTTGTTCTTTCTACTCACGGGTGCTTAAATCCAAACCGACCTCGGTACTCAGTCTCTGCACGGCGAAGCAGCTTAGCAGCTCGCCTCCAAGACTCGTTTTGTCTTAAAAAAAAAAAAAAAAGAAGCCATTTTTAACTGTTTGTACAAAATGAAGTAGACCATTAAGAAAGCTAAGTGTAATTTTAACCTTTTTATGATTTTTTGCTTGTTGTTGTACCAAATATTTGACTTCCACACGTAAATAATTAACATGTTCTGGAGGGTCGCAAGAAGGAGAGGTACACAGAGCTCGTTTTTCCCTGTTAACATAACAAGTGAAGCACAAACTTGGATTCTGCTCTGAGGTTTATGATGAACAGTGGCTGGAATGTGAAGCGTGCAGCCTTCAATGAGATGTTTAGTAGTTCAAATATTCAGCGGGAGATTGGATACGACATACTGGGTACATCTCACTTCCCTTAACTGGATCCACGTTTTGATCCTTCACCTGCACGAGGAGAGATTGAGGAAACCTTTGGAAAAATTGGCAATCGAGACCACTTGTGAAGTTTTATTGACAGAGACAATGATAGTTGCTAAGCAACCAAGATGCATCTCCAACTGTGCAAAAAGTAACAATATAACAGCGGCAATTCCATGTGGTCAATATGACCAACCGTGGCCAAAATAGGTAAAAATGATCATATTTTCTTTGCCTGTTGTGTAGTATACATAAAAAACATTTTAAATGAAAATACAGACACTTTAGGAAAAGTCAGGTACCAGCAGCATTGTATTTTTCAATTGAATGAAGTTATTGCACATATAAATTTGAAAACAGTCAAAATAACCGCCTTGGCTGTTCTGGTATTAAATATCTTAAATGTTTTAGGGGAAAAAGCCAAATTATAATTGTTTCATGTGTCTGAATGAAAATGTTGCAGATAGGGAGGGTTGGACAGTCTGTTCAAATATCAGTCATCATAAAAGTTTGCAGGGGAAATGATGAAAGTTGTTTTATGGTTTCTTTGTTAATCAGACCTTCAGTTAACACCGGTCCACTACTTCTAACACAGTGGTCATTTGGAACAAATTAAATTGAATCATGGAAGTAGTGATCAAATTTGATAAGATTTAAATCCACTAACTGAATCTGAATTCTTTCACTGTTAACATTTCCCAATCATAGCTGGTAATACAAATTAATAAATTAATAAAAACTGACACATTCATGCACAGAAGGCTAACAGCTGTAGCCTCCTGCACATCACCGGAGATTTACTCTGCTGTTAACGTCTGTCAGCTACCAACAGCTACCACCTGTGTGTTTCTCATTAGAAAGAGAGAAAAACTAAATGTCTTAAACTTAAGAGATTATAAAACAAGAGGTGTATTTGTATCGGAGCTTAACAAATCCGGGACACTGATCCAACATGGAAGCAACTATCAGCCATCTCATCGTTAGCTAGTCGTCCCTATAATGAACTGTGACTTCCATGAAGGCTGGTCTCGTGGTGTGTCCTCAGAGATCCTCCTCTCTCCTCTGTGCACAAACAAACAAGTTGGGAGTTCCTTGTGACCTGATGATGGAGGAACTAATCAGATAAGGGAGTCTGGATGTACCCACTGATGAACACAGGGTTTGTGCAGATGTGAATGAAGGCTGTGGTTATGACTGAGATTTATGCATTTTATCCTCTGGCCTTTTATGGCCTCCTGCACTGTTTTGACTCCTACCTGTAGTGCATGGTTGCACATTCTGTAGACCAGGACCAGTTGAAACCTTCTTCCCACCTGGGCAGCTCTGAGGCCGGGGGGCATCAACAAAGATTCATTTTTAAACCCGATTAAATCATGGTTTAACTTTACGGTATGTTGCACTAAACTTTTAAAGTAGCTTAAAATTCAGAAAGACTGATTTTAAGCCTCTCTTTAAACCTCAGTTTAGTTTGTACTCTAAGGGCAGATCAAATTTAATTCTGTTGCACCAAAACTTTAAACCCCAATTTGAAATATGATCCAGTATTAACTTTAAACTCAAACTCAGGAGGTTTACTTTTTAAAATATATTTTACAGATGGATTAAGAAAAATAATCAAGTTCTTCAAAGAAAGCTAAGAGACAAATTCAACCCAAGTAAGTTTTCTGATCATTCCGACAAGTTTTTCTCAAAGGAGAAGAAAGTTTGTCTCTCCATCATGAGTGGGCTAGCTAACTTTTTAGCTTGCTAGCTCATACAACTTTTTAAACCTTTTTTTTTTTTTTTTACTGTTTAACTTGCTATCAAATAATGTAGCACTTTGCTAACTAGCGCAACCAATCTGTTTTTTTTACTGTTTAGCTAGCAAACTATGTAACTCTTGGTTAACTTTTTAGCTAGCTAGCAAACAATACAACCGTTTTTTTTTAAATTAACTGTTTAGCTAGTTAGCAAACAATGTAACACTTTTTAACAAGCTAGCGGACAATAGAATGTTTTCTTTTTTTTTTACTTTTTAGCTGCCTATCAAACAATATAACTTTTTGTAAAATGTAGCTAGCAAACAAAATTTGGTTAAGGAATACAGAACAGGGGAAAGTTAGCAGGTTCCCTTTAGAGTTAGTAGGTCCCAACAGCACTTAATTTATTTTAATTAATTGATTAAACTTGGCTTTACTAAACTGAGATTAGTTTTTAATTGTGCAACAGAGCTCTGCCTAATGTTAAATCTGGATTTACTCATTTTTAAACCTAGTTTAGCTAAACTCTGATTAGATTGAAAATGAATCTTTGTTAGTGTAACCCAGTCTAAATGTCTAATCATGCAAGCCCAGATTCTCTAAATGTCTGAAGTGATGAAAAGCTCTTTCAGTTCATCGTGGTATTTATTATCTATACATGATGGTACAAATACTGCCAGCACTTAAATATAAAGTAACACAGGGCCTTGACCACTTTCCTGTCCCTCTCCTCTGTTTGTCCACCTACCAGCTATGTGCCATTGTCTCAAACGTGTCCAGTGCCTTGATGTCGATTCATTTTTGTTTTCTTTTACAACAAATCTTATGTTAGTAGATTCTAATATTCTATAATTAAAGGATCAGTTCACTAAAATCACAAAATATTTCTTTGGTCACTGAACACTGGTGGTATTGGGCTGTGCAGGTTTGTCCAGGTTTTGAGATATTTGTCTCAGATTTCTGCTACAACCAAAATACAAAATATTTTAAAAGATTTCTTTCGCCTTTAATTGACAGAATATTAATGGAGGCAGAAATCTTCTAGGTGGATATCTCAAAACCTGGACAAGTAAATCCAAAACCATTTGCACAGCCAGCTGCCTCTAGATACCAAATGTTTTTTGGCAATTTGGGTGAACTGATTCCTTCATATGTCAAACATGATGTGGACAATTATGTCACATTGAAAGACAAAGTTGAGAGGATTTTACTCTGTGTGAGGGACCCTCAGTGTGGATGGTTTTGTTTTTTTTAGTGAAATGGTGTCTCGCTCTACTGTTTTTCCCCTCAAAGGTCTGGTGGTATTCTAGATTTTCTTGCTGTCAACAAATTCCTTGAGAAGACCAAAACCAACTTTGTGTTTGTCCGCCTCTTGTTACTTTCCCACCTCCCCAGCCGGTCCGTGGCACCCGGCCTCAACCCGAGCCCTTTATTCCTGAAGACACAAATCTGTTGCAACAGGCCACAAATACATAGTAAAAATCTGGGGACTGTAGTTTTTGGCAAAGGTTACTCAAACAGCATAAACAGTAAATTTGTTAATCCTTCTAAAATATGTTTTTAATAGTTTTTGGACCACAAGGGAGCGCTGTGGCTTTGGTCTTCATGGGCTTTGCAGACAAAAGGAAATCATAGAATATCTCAATACTTACCCTATAAAGGGTAATTCTGGAATTTTACACCTGGGTCCTGTTTTGTGTAATTTTTTGTTACATATTTTGGGGTCTAACTGACTAATAAGTACAAATTTGGTCCAATAGATGGCCTCAGCCAGCAGCTGCCAAACAGGCTGCAATGACCCCAATGTAGTCCTGAGGGGCAATTGCACTTGTCTGAGTATGTTTTTTTGCCTCGGACAGGCTCAGATTGTTATTGCAAAGACTTTAACAGCGATGTGCATAAACAGCCTGAAATTACAGACATTTCTGACACACATTAAAGGGATCGTCCCAAAATAAATTTCAGTCATTATCTACTCACCCTCATACCGATTAAAGGTCAGCTTTAGTTTTTTAGACCACTTTTCAAAGCTGATTTTTATATTTTTTGTAATTCTGAGCCTTTGGTGAGGTTAGTTAGAACACTCAGAGCAGGGTTTGGTTTTATTCTCCCTGGAACAAGTTGCCTTTGATTTTGAATGAATTATGCAAAACAAATTGCAACTGTCTTTTGTAATTTGTAATCTCCTGGTCCTGCAATTTCATTGCAGAAAATGCGTAAAACATCACAACATGCATTTTTTTTTAGAAAAGTTGTTGTGAAATCAGGCATTTTAGGCAGCAACAATCTCAAAGAAGGCCTGTGAAATCCTGGAGGGACTGATCTGCTGCTCCTGTCTTCACATTGTCTTTGAAATCTTTGTCCCTGAAGCAGTTTGATTGGTCAGATATGTTCACATCAGAAGCAAAACCTTGACAAAAAAAAAATCCACATTGGTTTGAAAAAAACAAAAGCCATAAAAGCCTGTCATTGATGTGAACTCTGGCATTGGCTGCACACAGGTTCAAAAAATATTAACCTGCACAAAAAAAGCATCAGGGAAACCTGTCAGACATTTCAAGCCCTTGCTTGAAATGTCTGACAGGTTTCCCTACAGAGACAGAAGTCTTCACCGCCCCTTCCAACGAGGAACTGAAGACATTATATCGCTCTCTTCAGAGGCACCAGACTGCAGTAATTTAACTTCACAGAACACAGAAGTTGTTGGTCTCCTGCTGCCTTGATAAGTTAGTTTTATTGTGTGACTGTTTTTAACACGTTAGTTCGGATTGGAACTGAGTTAAAACACAAAGTCACTTTGCAGTTTGGTGGCTACAAGCGGAGACAATCTGCCAGACCATTTCCAAAATGTTTTGTACCCATCAGTCATTTAGACCCCAAAGTATGTTAAGAAAATAGGGCCCGGATTTAAAAAACAGCAGAATTAGCCTTTATCTTGGTTGCGTGTGAGAGAGTGTGTTAGCGTAGGTACTGATATGAAATTGAACTGATTTTGTATATAATGTTGACGTAAAGCTTTGTATGAAAACATGTCATCCTGAGCGCAGGGTGGCGTCTCCATCCTGACGGCTGAATAAGAAACAAAGTGTTTTATTTGAGTTCTGATTTTCAAACGGACTAAAGGTGTGAATATTAATGAATTTATTTGAACCCTGTTAGCTGCAGTTAGATTGACGTGGAGATGCCGACTGCTGATAAGCACACATTGTTAACAAGCACAGTCTTTTTCTGTCCCTGAGCTGAAGGTCTGCTGAGAGACTGAATCTGTCTGCCAGTATTATTATTATTATTATTATTATTATTCTACCACAAAATGATCTTCACCAGTCCTGACAATCGATATCGTCATGTGTCTGATGATTTTCATACCAGTTCCTGATGCAGTACGACATGCTGAGGGCTGTTTGTCAGCTACCCTTTGTTTTATATAAATTGTACAATTAAAAAAAATCTGTTTGAAGTTACTCTTGTGCTGTTTTTTTTCCCTCTGAGTCATAAGACCTGCAGGTGGTTCAACCATCTTGTCATGGGATCAACCAGACTGACATTCTGACTCATGAGTCATTATTATGTTTGATCTCAACTACACCACTGTGAAGTGAGATAAAGAGAAGTTAAGGTTTGGTTTAAAAAAAAGTCATACTGTGATTATTGTGACTGAAATTATAATGTGATTAATGAGAATGATCATTTTTGCACTACAATGAAAAAAACAACCTTAAAATTGAAAATGATTGATATTTATTGAGGTCTGAACCAAACAAACATGTTTTCTTGGGGCAGCTCATCTCTGCAGCACTACAGTAATGCTGTTTTCTCACAGAGGTTTTGGTTCTATGATTTGGATTTTGCACTTGGTCAGATCACGATTTCGATAATATTGTGATTAATTGTGCAGCTGTTAAACTGAACTGGAGCAAACTCCAGTCCCACAACTTAAAAACTCATTTCAGAAAGCATTTAAGTGTGTAAATCTTAGATGTTCATGAAGATCCTCCTATTAACTGTTTCCATCCAAAATAATGTTTGAGACAGCAGTAATGTTAATAAATATAAAATTATTGGCAGGTGGCTGTCCTGAACTCTAACCCCGAGGTCTGCACCCTGGAGCTCTGGAGCCTCATGCAGCTCTTACTCTCCAGTGGCTCCCTGTAACTTTGGGGGAAAAAATGTGGAAATGAATGAAGTTTTTTTTTTTTTTAATGTTGTAATTTTCATTTATCATGATTGTAATTTTATGAAAAAGTTGAGACAACCCGAAAAATTCAAGCCAACATGCTGCAGTATTTTTTTTTAGTTTTGAGCCCAACTTAGATTCTTAAATTTTGAAAAAGTTTTTACCAACTACTAAACTTTGGTTGGAATAAGTTACTTTTCTTCTTTAGATAAACTTAAATCTTTGAGTTTTAGAAACCCAGATTTTATTTTCAGAGCAAAATACTGTCAAATTTAATTTGGCATCCATAGCTACTTTATGGAGACTCAACAATACGAGGCAACGTCAAAATTAAGATCACCAAAATATAGACATTAGCTATGACGCACATTTTAGTTAAAAGAAATATTAAAACTTTTGTTTTAATTTGGTGTATAGACTACTTTTTTTTTTTTTAAGCTGGCTAAAGTAACGATCACTTGTCTGTGTAGGTTCTCAGTCATCCAGGTCATGGTATCCGTAGCAAGGTTTGTTGTAGGCAACTGGACTTCATAGAGTTCTTGAAGACGTTTCGCCTCTCATCCAAGAGGCTTCTTCAGTTCTGACTGACTGGCTTGGGAGTTCAGGTATTAAACCACTGTGTGTAAAAACAAAAGTAGCTGAGACAAATCAACATTTCAAGGCAACATACTGCAACAGATTTTTGACTCTAAGTTTCAAAATAAACCTTAAAAGGTTTTGCTGACTTATAATCTTTAGTTGAGATAATTTACTTTTCTTCTTTAGATAAACTTGAATCTTTGAGTTTTGCAAACCCAAAAAAATCATCTTTCAAAATTAGCTCACAGTGAGCTGTGAACCTGATTTGTCTTTATTTTGGTGCCTGAAAGTTAAATGGTTTTAATTGAAAATATCAGAGTTTTAACCATCATTCACTTAAACTTTGAATGAATTTACTTGATGATTTTTAGATATGTTTTTGGGGGGTTTCTAAAACTTAAAAAAAAAAGATTTAAGTCTAAAAAAGAAAAATAAATTGTCTTAACCAAAGTTTAGTAGTTAGCAAAACTTTTTCAAAACGGAAGAATTTGAGTCTGACTCCAAAAACCTTGCACATAGTCCGACAAAAGATGAGGGCAACTCACTTAAAAGTTAACCTCTGAAATAACATTTAAAATAAATAAACTGCCTCTGAAATGTGGGGGCACATTGAACCTCGCAGATTATCTAACAAAAACAAAACCAATTCACTTTAAAGTTAATAAAAGAACATCTATAAATAATGAAATTGCTGCTGAAATGAGAGGCATTTTGTGCCGCGCAGTATGAATGTGAACCCTGCACATTATCTGACGAAAACTCACTTCAAGTGAACAAATAAAACAATATTTAAAACAAACCATTCGGCTCTGAAACAAGAAGTATTTGGCATCATGCATGAATATAAACCTTGTACATTATCTGAAAAAAAAAACAACCTCACTTAAAGTTTTGAGTGCTCACGTGATCATAAATACATATATACACTTTAGTTTGAAAGATCATTTGCATCACATCCATCCATTTCCTTTTTTTATTTTTTTATTTTGTAGCCTGGTGTTTTTTTTTTTCCGGCCATTTGTGCCTTTATTGACAGTGACAGCTGAAGAGTAGACAGGAAAGGGGCAGAGAGAGAGGGGATGACACGCAGCAAAGGGCCGAGGGCGGGAGTCGAACCAGCGGCCGCTGCAGAGGACTAACAGCCTCAATACATGGGTTGGACGCTCTACCCACTGAGCTAAACGTCCGCCCACATCCATCCATTTCCCCCTTGACTTGATCATTTCTGCCTCATTAACACAAGTAAGAAACAGATGAGAACTTAAAGAAATCAGTGTTAATAATCTTTTAATAGTTACATCATCTCTGTACATTTACAAACTTTAAATTACATGAATTAGTTTGTTTACCAAACTATAACCACAAGACTGCATGTTTTCAGTGGGTCCTCTTGAAACAGTTGGACTCATGGCACTAATTAAATAACAAACTCTCTGAAACACAGCGGGGGTCCAGAGGGGATCGATTAGAATCTGATAATACTGCAGTGATAAAAACAGATGTAAATAGTCTTAATAGTGGTGCAGTGGCAGAGTGGCACTGCTCCTGTGGAATGATACTGTGCTGTATACTGGTCAGCCTTTAAACATCTACAACGTCCAGTGTGCTTGTGGGTCTCAGATCAGTTGAAAAGCGCTCACATACTGAGGCCTCTGTCCAGGAAACTGATTTTTGTGCATAGGAGGTCAGCGATGGAGAGTATTTGTCTGTTTCTGCGCTCGGACATGAATGAACCGCTCAGCAGTTGATGCCCAGGCCAGTCCAGTGGTCAGGTACCATCAGGAAGTACTTGTCCATGGCCTCGCAGAAACGAGCTCTGTACAGCTCCGGAGAGACCACAGTGGGCATCTTCCCTGAAAGACACGACACTCGACAACATCAGAGACAGGAAGCAACATTCACACACTCCAGAAACTCTAAACATTTGTGTCACTGTGAATGTTTGCTCTGAACTGGGCTTTAACTGGTGACTGGTGAGTTGCCAGTCAGCTGTTACCTGTCAGTGTTAGCCATGACTGCTGACATCATGTGCTACGTTTATATTAATTAAGTGTGTATGTGGATTAGTTTGCAGAAAATTGTCAGAATGTGTGAGTGGTGATTTTTAATGATAATATCTGCTCTGTCATGTTTATAAATGTAGATGTTACAGCAATTCATGATTCATTTTTGTAAGTTTGGGTACCAGACTTTTGGCTATTGAGGATTTACCTTGACCTCCCAGGATTCCAGTGGATTTGACAACCATCTCCAGTCTCTTGTCCCAGGTAAATGTCCTGATATAATCTGCAGAGAGGAGCGTGACAGATGTGTTTTTGTGGAGCACAAGCTGTGATTTGTTTGAACATGAAGCATTTTGTTTTGTTACATCACCTACGCTGGACAAGATCTGGACAACAAACGTTAAATTAAAAACTAACTGATAAAGCAGACTCATGATCCATCCACTTCAGACGTCCTCTCACCTATAATCCCGACCACCAGCTGATCGGTGGCGTCGTCCCGCCCCACCAGCAGGGAGTAGTCAATGATGAGGTGGCTGGAGAGGAAGTAGGCGTCGCTGTGTATGGCGGCGCGCAGGATGGCTTTACAGTGGGAGCGGATGTACAGTGGATTGTCATGGATCAACTTCAGAAGGTTCTCGTCCAGCAGAACCACCTCACAGCTTTCCTTCCCCGAGTCTGTCTTCACGTTACGGTTTCTAAGGGAGCCTTTGAGGTCAAACACCTACAGAGGAGATGTCAGAGACAAGGACACTGCAGGACATCTGCAACTTTATGAACTTAGGCCCTGTTTACACCTGGTGTTAACATGTGTACCAGGTGATCAGATCACAAGTGGACAGCTCTGAGTACAGCTGTAAATACACCCATCACATTGAGATCTCATTCAGAGGTGGTCTAAGCTACATGTGACCACATTGTTTCAGCAGTGTTTATGCAGTATGTCCTGGACCACACTGGAGGACTGTCCACTCAACTGCTGTCCTCTAAGTCCACAGGAAACAGCTGTCTATTTTCTGTTTGGGTCACTGTGATGCAAATGATGTGTTTGTGCCAGGATAAGCAGCAGATTCACCAGTGAACAAGTACCCACAATATCCCCAGACTCCTTCAAAAAACGCTCAACTTTGAGAGTTGCTGAGTGAGCACAAACTTAATAAACTTTGTGAAACGACTACGGCAAATTTTTAATAATCCCTGCCTTCTTGCAAATTCTGTATTACATACAAGTTTCCTTGTGAAACAGCGTTCTGTCAGTTTGTTGCAGCATCGCTGTGCTGGTAGCTTCTCTGTTTGAAGTGTCTGCCTGCCAACATTTAGCAGCTGTTTGAAAAAAGTTTCAACTGATTTCACCATTTACAATAAATTAGCAAAGACAACAATTTATTGATAATAAACATGTCAGATTTATACATATACAGTAAGTGTTACAGGCTACTTCTCCATCACCTGTGGAGGAAGTCCACTAGGACTGCAACTAACCATTATTTTTATTATGTCAATTATTTTCTTGATTTACTGTATCAATTTGTTGTTTGGTCCATAAAATGTCAGAAAAGAAATGTTCATCAGTGTTTCTCAAAGCCCAAGATGACGTCCTCAAATGTCTTATTTTGCTCACAACCCTAAGGTTCAGTTTACTGTCATAAAGACGTAAAGACACCAGAAAATATTCACATTTAAGAGGCTGGAATCAGAAAATCTTGACTTTTTTTTCCCTTAAAAAATAACTCAAACCGATTAATCGATTATCAAAATAGATGGTTGAATAAATGATTAATTGTTGTAGCTCGACCCCAGACTCCCTTCAACCATCATGCAAATTTGTGAATTTGTTTTCTTAATCCTGAGTGTGTAGTCTAAGTTACTGGGCTGCCTGTTGTAAACAGAAATAATGTAATGTATGTAATGTAATGAAATTAAGGAGCTGTCCACTCATGATCACATTATCCAAGACATGTCAATTCCAGGTGTAAACAGGATCAAAATGTCTGCATGTCTGGGACTGG
>JAJHUR010086964.1:0-13467 GCA_027495735.1 Lutjanus campechanus
GCTATCAAAGCCAATGTTAGCATTCAGCCACTTCCTAGCTAACGTTACCTTTTGATAGTGTTACACAATATGATTTTTTTTTTAAACAAGAAGAAGGCGAGAATGAATTCTGAGATATTAATGGAAGAACACATTTCCGTCTTTCCTTAACGTTAATACTAATGCTAACATTAGCATGTTGTTATAGCTTGCAATATGGCCCGATGTCCCTCCAGATTTTCACTACCCATTGTCTTTTCAGTTGCTGATCAATCAGGAGTCTGGGAATTTACAACCTGGAATACAGCAGAACCACATTTGAGGACAATGGCCACCATGCAATGCAGTGAACACATAAAAGGCTACCGTTTTTAGGCTAACGTGTGAAACCATAGCTCACGACCTGACCGTTCAGTCATCAAAATATAATGTTGGAGGAAATACATCTTTTTGGACTAAAGGTCTATCACCATGTCAGTAAATTTAAATCACTGTTTGCACTTTTATACTGTTTACACAGTTATATTCAAAGTTCAGCAACAGAAATCACTTTTGCACTCCACTGCTCCCCTGACAGAGATTTGAGTCAGGCTTAGTAAATATCCCCCTCAGTCGTTTGTCCTCGAAGAGCAGAAGGGATTTTATTCCAGGTGGCAAAGAAAAATAACAATGGCTGAATTTTATTACTGTTTTTGTTTTTTAGTGTGGCATCAAATTAGAACAGAGAATCATGAATTTCCCTGCATTGGTACTGACTACTTAATTTGTGGTATTTTGAGATCCCTAACACACAAACTGCAGGTCTGGACACACGACCGCCACACTGGACCGCAGTGTAAATATCAGTAAGTAATAGAGCATTATTGTGCTCCACTGAAGAGAGCTTTTTGTTAAAAGATACTCCAGAAATTATGCTTAATGGACACATGCTGAGGAACTTGGAATAAATGCCTTTTTAAAATAACAAGAAGGAGCACACAAAGCAATAAAAATAATATTAAACAAATAGCCTCAAATGGGTTTAATAAAAAAGTGTTTATATGTTGCATTATTATTCTGCTGGAGGGGGAATCCCTGCTGTGAGAGGGTTCTTCGAGGGTTTCCGAGGGTTTCCGAGGGTTTCCGACAATCGTGAGTGCATGAAGGATGTAGAGGAATATGCAAAAACATGGTGTTTTACCTTTGTCCGGTGCTGAGAGGTTGGGGTCACTCCTTGGTAAAGTGGTGTCACCTATCTGATGAGGAGGAGCTCTCTGCACACAGAGGAAACAGTCCGAAATTAATCAAGCAACAAAGAGTGCATGTGGGGTGACACAAGTAAAAATGCATGGAGGAATAATTGGACACTGGACGGTAAAAAATAAATATCAAGGTGTGAAATCTTTCCTTGAAAAAATTCAATAGAACAGACAGACATGGCAAGAGAGTCAGACAGACACAGACAGAGGGAAAGAGCGCTGAATACGTAATGACCTTTATGTCTACTGTGATATTTGTAGAAGTGGGTGAGCGCTCGCCCTCCATCCTCAAAAACAAAGGAAATAAGATGGCTTTTTTCTTACCCTGTTGCTCTAATTACAGTAAATGATACGAGCAATCAATGCTTCCAATAATCAATATTGCATTAGCAGCTAATAGCGAGTCCTTCGCTGCTGTCAGGTTAGAAATAATCGTCAGGCCTCCCGACATCCATTCATCTGCAGAATTAAAACGATTCTTTTGATTCAAAGCGAACGGGGTGACCTGTGCCAGCAGCGTCAGCTCTGACTGTAAGAGATGACAGAAAAACAAACTCTTTTTTCCTGTTACAGTAGCTTTGTCACAGAGGATGGAGTGTGTGATTGCGTTACTTGCTGCCCTTCAGCTACAGAGGAAACTGCTATATTATGTTGCTCTTGCTGGCGCTTGTTCTTGTGGTTAACATGACTGGAATGTTTTTGTTTTGTTCATACAGAAAATGAGGCAAAAGCTCGACCGTCGGACTTAAATAAACCATCAGTATCAGCTGCTCTTGAAAAACCAGCGCTCAGCTACAAAAAGGGCAGTGCAATCGTCCAGGGGGACAGAAGTCACCTACTGAGACGTGTTGTACATTACATACAGTCAGTGACCTTGTTTTCTGCCACAGTATGCACCACATGGGTGGATGCAGCATTGGGCAAAGAGCAATGTGTCAGAAAACATATATATATATATATGTGGACTGAAGACAACAGCCATCTGTGAGGGCCGCAAACATGAGAAACATTAGTGTTTGTCTTCCATTACCCTCCTGAGAGAAACAATAGTGAATAAGTCCATCTGCGTACAGCATTCTGTGTTTTGTTTTACTGATTTTCTCAATATAACACAGGATTTTACTGGATCATTTTTCTAAATGTTTCTGAATTCTAAAGGTCTTGGCCATTGTCATTATTTCAACTTTGTTTCTGAGAAATCCTGTTTTGTCCATCAGACGGCTCTAATTAACTAAACAACTCATGAGTTCTGGTCACCGTTGCTATGGAGAAGAAGAGCTGCAGGGAATTCAAAACTCTTCATTGTTGCAGTGGGGATCATAATTGTGACAGTTATGGTTTGCGTCACCTGTTTTTTGCTTATGTGCACAGCGTTGTACCTTTAACTATTTATCAGAGCACTTGGTCATACCCTCCATTTTGCTTGTGGCCGCATACAGTTGGGGGTTTGGGGGTCCCTGTTTTTATTTGGGGCTTGAGGGCTAGTGCTTATAAAACATGGCTGCCAGTGCGGGGGATGAGGTCAATTTTTTAAAATCTGCTGCATTTCAAAAAAATTGCTATTTATAATTCTCAATAGAACTTCACGTAAACAATGAATGTAATGTAAACATTCCTTCTAGTTCTTATCAATAGATTAATCTAACTTGTTTTGTCCAGCAAATTTGTTCAATTTTGTCACTGTAGTAGACGATAAAGGTAACAGGCAAGCAACAGGCTTTGATATAAAAAGTGTACTAGGCTACTAGTGCCATGATGTCACGGCTACAGCGCAAGTCTCTGGTGTGTGTGAGGACGATGACGCCACACATGGAACAATAACATTTTAATTTTAGTCCAGTATCCTGCATCACAAAGGGTTTAGATGCACAGTTAAAATACAAACCTACAGGAATAATCACTTGTTGACATGCAGAGAGTTGCTTTTACTTGACATTTAAAATGAATTCTACACTGGAACATCAGATACAGCCAGATTCAATAAATGGCTTTCCTGTGCCATTCATTCTGGTTGTATCGACCAATCCTAGCATGTGTGTAGATGAATGCATGAATGTGTTTGTGTGTGTGTGTGTGTGTGTGAGCGAGCTAACCTGTGCAGGGTCCAGGGGGTTGGGGAAGATGGCGCTGACCGGCCTCTCTCGGGGAGACAGACAGGCATTTTCTCTGGAATGCTTGTGTTTCTCTGCCATCTGGGGTGAACCTGGAGGGGGACGGTTTCAGATGTTAGAGTGGTAACACACACACATAAACACACACACAAAACCATGCGCCACACATAAGGGACCAAATAGCAGCAAGGTGTTAGACTATTACCCACAAATACTGGCAATCAGGAAAGGCCAATCTCTCTTTCTCCCTCCAAGCCTCTCCACCATTCTTTCAGCTTCACTGGCTCCACAACATGATAAATGGCCTGCCCCCTCCCCCCCACACACACATACACACTCCTCAGTTAGACTGGACAATCGCACCAGACACAGAAACATATGTAACACACACAATGAGATAAAACACAAAGGGCCCACACACACTGTACGCAAAACCACAATTTTCCCCCTCGTGCGTCCGCTCGTCTGCGGTTAGCCACTGTGTAGCTCTTGATCCATTAGCGAATGTGATACCACTTGGAGGGCTATCATATGAGTATGAGATAGCCATCGCTGGCTCTCATTCAGATAACACACTCGCAATAATTCTCTCCAGGCTTTATGGGTAGACAGAGGCCACTTTTATAAGGGCGCCGCCCGCTGCCAGCAGCTCGCCAAAGGGGAGTGTATACGCTTCCATAAACGTCTTCATATATTCTTGCTCTTTATGATGTGGATCAGGCAGGAACACATTTGAACACAGCCAGATAAGAGGGCAGATAGGGGGGGTGTTAGATACTCACACTATGCTGTATACTCTGAGAAATAAGGGTTCCAATATGGTTCGTTAAGGATTGTTGAAAGCTTGAGCATAAACAGATCTATGTGATTCAAGATTGTTTTTGCCTCATCTGCAGAACACAATATGGTTCTTTGTAGAACCCTCAGTAGACAAGAGGGTTGGCTGAAACCCTATCATATATTTTTTAGATCCCTTCGGTATGAAAAGGGTTCTGTGGGCAGGCGTGAACACCTTGTATTTGCCAAATGACGATTTTAAATGCATAAAGGTTCTCGGTAGAACCCCCCAGGGTTCTCCCTTAGAAGATGTATAAGGTTGTTAATAGAAGCCCCTGAGAAGGTTCTGGGTTGAACCACTACACCACAGGAACCTTGTATAAAGGGTTCTGGATGGAATCTATCATAAATGGTTCTAGATTTAACCCTCTATCTTTTTCTCAGTAGAACCCTCTGAAAAGGTTCAAAGTGAAACCTTTATAAAAGGTTCTCCTATTGGGACAAGCTGAAGAACCCTTTTCTGTTTTCTGGTTGCCATAAAAATCTTGCATTTGACAAATGTCAATTTTAAATTACAAAGGGTTCTCGGTAGAACACCAGGGTAGGTTCTTGATACCCTTATAGCACCCCTATAACGGAGAAGGTTCTGGGTAGAAGCATTCCACCATAGAAGGGTTCTCTGCAGAACCTCTCATATTCCAGGGGTAAGCTGTCACAAGTGGTTGTATAACCACTTATGCTGGGTTCTAGGAAGAACCAGGAGCCAAAAAGGGTTCTCCGATGGGCACAAGTCAAAGAACCTGATATGGTTCCATTAACACTTGTATTTCTAAGAGTGTGGAGGCTGGACGGGAGAATGTATTGAGGTCCACGAGGGGATCCTCCTTATAGAGCCGTAATCATCTCTTACTCTCTCTTGCCCTGTCTTGCATTTTCACCGGCTGCATGTTTCTTTCAACAGCATTTGTCTCCACGTCTCAGACCATTTCATTTTTCATCTCAGCTCATTTCGTATTCTCTCTATTTTCCAGTCTCAAACCTCTCTCCTCTCTCTCTCTCTCTTTCTTTTTTTTCCTCATCTCCCTCTCCTGCGTGTAGCACTCGCTGTCATCTAACCTCGCTAACCTCACCAGACAGGACGCTGCAGTGGTTTGAGAGAACATTGTGTCACTGAGAGGTCAAAGGTTCACTCTCCTTGTCCGGTGTGTCCAGCTGAACCTCTGTCTGCTTCCTCCGGGTGAGTCACTTTGGATTGAAACATCAGCTAAAAGCCCACATTGTATCGCACTGTAAAAAAAAAAAAAAGTGCCAGTCTCACCTCTGGCACTGGACGGGGCTGAGCTGGTGACATTGGGCGAGGCAGAATGGTTGGAGCTGAGGCTTGAGGTAGACGGACTGGGCTGTGGGTGCAAAGACAACAAGAACAAAAACATATCACAATCAAAAACCATTACAAAATGAACATTGATGACCTTTTATACATGAAATAAATTAGCTTACTTTTTTATTGCACTTTTTTGATGTTATGAGTTTTCCTTTACAAGGACTTTAAATGACTCAAAATGCGAGTTAACATTTGTCATGGTGTTATATTTAATATAGCTTCATTGAAAGGAATAATTGGAGGTTTTGAGAAATACTCTTATTTGTTTTTTTGTTTGTATGGTAAATATATAGTAGCTAAGGCTTGAATCAGGTTATCTTAGCTTAGCATAAAAGCTGCAAACACGGAGAAACCCCTCAGGTGTCCAGAGGTAACAGTTAACACATTGCATCTTGTTTGTTTAAACCATACGAAGACCAAAGAGTTAAAACATAATTCTGTGGTTTTATGGGGGGAGGGGTTATGTCCTGGACTACTCTTTGCCGTGGGCAGTGACTTCCTGGAGTCTGCGTCTGTTGCCTGGCAACCTCAGGGTGATGATCAGGCTAAGCTATATTTACTGTGCGGTCATCAGAGTGTTATCATCTTATCATAAAACTCAATAAGCATATTTTCCAAAACGTCAAAATACTCCTTTCAGAAATTTCAAGTAATAAGACAATAATAACAGATACAACATGTAACATTACTATTAATGGTTCCAACAATTCTTGTTTATTTATTATGGACTACTACAAACTACTATTTCCAGTTCAACTATGCACCCTCAAGCTCAGTTTATTGAACGCAATTAAGGTAAAGTATGTAAGCATGTGAAATATGTCGAGCTGTGCATATACAGTAACTATAATATCACATAACAGATGGGACTTAAATATAAGAGGTTAAGACCTAGTGGGTATCTAAGGCTGTGGTTAGAAGGTCTATATACATATATACACACACAGATGGCTGACAAATGAGTGGGGCTGGGTATTGGCGCTCAATACTTTTAAGGCACTGACTGAAATGACCAATCACAAAGTACTATAGACGTTTTTCAAGTCAAACGATACCTGCATTCAATCCTTTTTGTACCCAGATCAAGAAAAAAAAGACTACTGTATGTTTTTGCTCACAGCCAATCACCACAAGTGTTTTTCAATTTCATATGATGTGTGATGTGATGTGGCTATACTGCACGCCTGTGGCATCTGATTAAAATGAATGCATAAAATTAAAGATTGTTTCAAGAATGCTTCACATAATGGGCATTGAATGAAGTAGGAAAAAAGTACTAAATGAAGTACTCTATTGGTATCACTATCACTTTAAGGGTGCTGGTATTGGTAGTAGAATTTTTTTTTTTAAATGTTACCCTGCTCTACAGACGATTCTGTGATGTGTCACAATGACTTTACTCACTGTGGTGATTAAAAAAACAAGAAAACAAGCCAAAAAACACACTAGTTAAAATAAATCTTTGTAAATCCATCACAAAGTCTGCAACTGAACCCTTTAAAGTGTGTCTCTCCTGGAGGGTGGGGTTTAAAGGCTTAGTGCACTTCTGTTCTGTAATAATACTTGTCTTTAGGATCACCGTTCAGTGAATTGTACTTGATCTATAGAATAAAAGCTATGATGTTCAAAAACATTGTAATAGGTTCAGTCAGATCCTCGACAACAGCCTTTTTTTTCTCTGCTTCCTGTTCTTCCAGGCCTGCCAGGTGCGGCAGACAGCTTGCCAGGAGTTGTCGGCAGCTTTCTGAATTGGCCAAATCTAGTTTAGATTACTGCCCTACCCCAGCGAGCTCCCTGGACGGACAACACAAAGCACCATGTCCTTATTTGATATAATCATGACAAATTTTCTTGGCCAGAAAAAGCTCGGAACAAGCAGGGAGGACTACAGAGAGAAAGGGTCACAAACGGAGTGAAGTGGATTAAAAAGAATTGCAAGTGAAATCTGTCAGGAGCAGGAGGTCAATGAGCATGTGGGGATGTGGACTCAATCTACTACCTTAAGAGCCTTTGTAAACTCTTACAAATAAGGGTTCTAAAAGGGTTCTTCCTGAAGGGCTGAAGTTCTTCCCAGGCCAATTAGTTCCGAAGAACTCTTTCTGAAGATAGAGGCTGTCAAGGGGTCTTTTAAGACTGAGGGTTCCATCAGAAGTTCTTCAATGATTGTTAAATAATTCTTTCTACAAGGATTATTTGTTCTATAATATTAAAGGGTTCTCAACAGAACCTCCTGAGTGAGTTCAAGATAAAACCTTTGGAACATGAAAAAAGGTGCTCAGTATTTCCCCCTTGGGTGGGTTCCAGATAAAACTCTTGGGATATACAAAGGTTTGTGTAAGAACGCTTTGAGTGTGTTTAAGATAAAACCCAAAAAATACAAGGGTCCTTGGTAGGACCCCCTAGATGGGTTCTTCTTAGCACCCTTATTAGCACCCTTGTTAGAACCCTTTTCATCCAAACAACCCAAAGACTTCTTCAAGGTTTGTTGAAGAACTGTTTCGTGAAGGGTTATTTGTGCCATAATATGAAAGGGTTCTTGGTAGAACCCCTGTGTCAGCTCTAGATAAATACCTTGGGATATAAAAAAAGTAACCTGTCGAACCCCCTAAGTGTGTTCTAGACAAAACACTTGAAATGGAAAACGGTTCTTGGAAGAACTAAGAACATTTCCATCCCAAGAACCCAATGAAGTCTTCCAGGATTGTTGAAGAACTTTTTTGTTCTTTGTAACAAAAAAATAAAAGGGTTCTCTGTAGAAAACCCTTGAGTGTCTTCTGAATAAAAACCCTTGGAATACAAAAGGGTTCTTGGTAGAACCATCACACCATAGGAGGCTTCTCTTTAAACCCTCTTAGAGGGGATTCTGGGTGAAACATTTCACAGAGGGTTCAGAGTATAACCCTTTATGTTGGGTTCTAGGTAGAATTATCTGAAAGGGTTCCTTTAAATATATTTTTTTACCAGGAACCAAAAAGCGCTCTCCTATGGCGACAACCTGAATAACCCTTTAAGGTTCTAGTTAGCACCTTTATCTCTGAGAGCGTAGAGAGAGGGAGATTACCTGCATGTTGAAGACTTCATCTGAACTCTCGGACTGCCCGGTGATGTTACTGACTTCGTTGGACGCCTGAGACGACAGAGAGGACGAGGAGTAGCGGTTCACCGCAGGATAGCTGCGGACACTGAGGGTGATAGAAAGACAGAGAGAGATGGTCACGGTGGCTTTCGGCCAAGAGGGATCAGTTATAGTGTTTTGTTTCATTGGCCATCAGAGGTTTCACTCACCGAGAAATTTAGCGTGAGGCCGTGAAAAGGCAGGCAGGGACAGAAAAAGACAAACAGAGACAGAAAATGTCAGATCAGAAGAAGATAATCGACGCGGCGATGGAGCATTTGTCTGCTAAAAGGCAAGTTTAAAAGTAAGGTTAGAGAACAAACACGATGGGCTTTTTAAAAGGAAGGTTAAAGTAAAAGTCGTAAGTCACAAATGATGAAATGATATAAAAAATATATGTAACCTGGTTCGGTGTTGCCAAACAGAGTACAAAAAAAAAGAAATCAAAACTCATAAGTAAAACTCAAAATGTCACCAGGAGATGGAGGTGATGTGTGTGCCTGTATCTTTCTGTGTGGCTATGCCCCCTGGGATCGGACTGTGGAGGCAGAATGTCGCAGGTAGACAGAGTGGCAGGGTCACTGAACACATCAAAACACACACACTCGCACACTCTTTCTCACACACACACAGTCTGCCTGCTGGCCCGGCAGCAGCCACACAGAAATATCCCTGTGGGTGCTGCCAGCCAGCCGCCCCCACCCCATTCTATGCCCAGATGGAGCCGCACCGGTAAAGAACGGAAGGGGAGAAGAGAGCAGAGGCACAGAGCGTGGTGCTGGAGGTGAGGCGGGGACACGAAAAAGTAAAAAGAAAAAAAAAAATGGAGGTAAGATGAACGGAGAGATCTGCAGTGAAGGCCGGCACGTCAAGAGACAGCAGCAGAAGGTGACACAATATGAAGCAGAAGTTTAATACTGAAATTTTGGGCTGCTTTTTGAATATCTAATCTAAGCATGTCTCATCTGTAATATATCTAATATAATATGTAATATAGAACAAAGATTAAAGAAAGATAAAGACAGAAGATAAAGGAATAAAGAAGAACAGAAGAAAAGAAATACTGTAAACATTACATCAATAAAACACTACAAAATAACAGAAAAATAGACGACAGCATCGAACAAAAGAGGTCGTCACCTGCGCCTGGTGACCCCTCTGCCTCCGTCTGGGCTGATGATGTTGGGCACAGAGTTCCTGCATGTTCTTGGGCTCCCGTTGGTGAAGTGAACTGGGCTTGCCCTCACATAAGACGGAAACTCCTGGGGGAGGTGAAATTGGAGAATAGTAAGTGTACGTGATTAAATGTTTCCTGCAGATAAAGAAAGGCTCCCTCGTCCGAGGAATAACGGGGTCATTCACTCGGAAGTCTAAACACAGCGGTCCGCATATCTGTTGTCACATACAGCGAGAACCTCCAATAAAGAAAATTTGAGGAGACTAAATGATTTCAGCAAAATCATTAGCACAAGCAGGATTGTTTTAATCTTCCTAATACGTGATTGATCTGTCATTAAGCAAAATAACTTCTGTTTAACTTGATATTTAAATCCCTCATTAATTTACAAATGTGCAGCCTTTGAAATACATTTTTTAAGATGCATTACTATGTCATGTTGTCTGGCCTACCTGTATGCCAAGACTGGATTTCATCAGATGAAACTGGTCCACTAACTTCTTGTGGAGAGGTCTCATGTCCTGAGGAACAAACTTCTCATGCACAGCGAGGCCGTACTCCAGAATGTGTGCCTGCAAAACAACAGCTGGTCAGCATCTCTGGATATTACAGACAACCAAAGACTAGCTTGGTTAAAATAAGTCTGCAGGCTAACACATTTATGTTTAGCTGGAAACTTTTTGCACCCAGGTGAGAATAGTCACACAACAGCTATTCAGCTAATAACAACCTATTAAAAGCACATGGTTAGGTTTAGGTCTAGGAACAAACACTATAAAGGAACTTTGTCAGGTTTAAGCTTAGGCACCAAATGTACTTGGCTAGGCCTGGGCACCAAACCTACTTCCTGAGGTTTATACACCAAAACTCCTTGGGTAGGTTTCGGCAACAAAACTACTTGGTTATGATTAAACCTAGAAACAAAACTACTTGGTAAGGTTTAGACACCAAAACTACTTGGTAAGGTTTAGGCAACAAAAGTACTCAGTTAGGTTTAAGCCTTGGAACCAAAAGTACTTGGTTAGGCTAAGGACAAGATTGTTGTTTGTTTGTAGATAGCCGCAATGACTATTCCACCTCGGGAGCAATAGCACTGTTGAGCTAATGACACCTGGACACTTATAGCATCTGCATTTTATAGCTTTTAAACAAAAACAATGGTAAATACACTGAAAGACAGAAAAGATCTGAAAATAATATGGATTATATCAGCAAAATAATCTCACCTGATAAGTGTCAATAATGAATACTGGCCAATTTATTGTTATCTGATTTTTTTAATTCTCAGACAGAAATATCTGCCTCAAAAATCCAGTATCTGTTCAGCTCTGGCAGGTTTAATTGCATACAAGTCGTTTGGCATTGAAAGAACAATGAACTTTCCTCTCCTAATTGATATTTTATCCCCTTTTAAAAAAGAATAACTGTATTTTAATCATAATAATCAACGCTAAACTAAATGACATTATAAATAGTACTGTAAATTGACAAAACAACTCCGTGTCTGCTCACTGACATGTTCTTGTTTGTCACACGCCGTTTCCAAGGTCTTTCCAAGGTTTAGGGTCATTTTATCTCTTATTACAAACCTGTTCAAACATGAGCTCTCTCAGTCGCCCAATCTTCTCACCATCCTCGGGGTGATTCATAATGTAGTCCTTCACGAAAAAGGCCTGCGTGGAGACAAAATGCAGAACATCTGTTATGCACACACCGGGAGCTGCAGCAGTAGGCTTTCTGCACTGCAGAGTTACCTGAATCCCCGCTGGGCTGACACAGTGAATTAGCGTCCACACACTTTTTTGTTGAATCCTTAAAAAACATTCAGGAACAAACTGAGCAAATAAGCAAACAGAGTAAACTAACATCCAGCTCAAATGGGGTGTAATATTCTTGTCTGGGCTTTTGTGTTGTGATATTAATATCAAGTTCAGGGACCAGAAAAAAAAAGTACACACCGGCTAAAAATAGAGGAAGAAAAACACTCAGGCAAATGGATGTTTGTGGAATCAAAGGATTGATTTTACTTTGATTTAGGGGCCAATTTGGTCTCAGATTTTATAAAAGCTTTTTCTCAAATCACGTTCGTTCATGTCACTGCTTCCTGTTATAGATCATGTCTCTTCAGAAACATCACACTTCTTGATTATGGCTCACAGACTGAGCTTTCTATTCGCTTTCCCAGACATTAACTTAAAACTCAAAGGAGGCACAGATAAGATTTTTTTTTAAATGCTGCGGTCTGCTTTGAATGATGATAACCATTTTTGTCGCATCCATACATTCAAATGCCACTTCCCTCGCTGTTTACAATGCCATCAACACTTGTGATGTGTCTACAGATTATAGTAAATCCTTTTCAATCTGCATCAGAGTACACAAAGAGGAGAGAGACGGCGAGCTGATGAAAGACCCGGCTCATAATCTTCTTTCAAATCTGCCACAGAGGAAAACGCGCGCGCACACAAACACACATATACACACAAATGGGACGGAAAGGTAAAGGGGGAGTTCACAAAAAAGATCACCATGGTTCCCTCTCCCAAGGACACAGCTGTTTATCTCCAAAGAGACAGAAACAGAAGAGAAAAGACGCTCAACGCTGCTTCAGACACATCGCACACATAAACACCACCATGCTCAATAAAACAAGAAATATTATTCCTCCAGACAAACATCCTCAGATGGCAATCTCTATCAAGATATTAGTATGCACTGTACATGATACCCTCGGTTATTAAACCAAGCAACAAAGATGCAGAAGAAATCAAAAACATTTTATTGCAAAAATGCTATTACAGTTTTATAAACACAACAGTGTAGTAATTCTAAAGAGAGAAATGCTGCCTTCAGCAGGAAATTCCAACCAAGGACCCCCGGAAAAGACAGCGAAAAAATAATCAATAGTCTCCTACAAATGATGGAAATTCCTCGCCGGGCTGCGGGGAGTGAGGCCTCGTCATGGAGTGACTCAGTTAATCATTAGAAAAGTCCAATTAGAGATGGAACGCTGAGGAGGAGGGGGATATAAATCAGGCAGCATTCCCCCTCAAGGGTTTCGACTCAAACTAAAGCAATAAATCTGAATATTAATAATGACAATTCCTCCTTCATTTGCAGCTGAGCAAACCTCCACAGCTGTCAATCGGCATTACGCCGGGAAATTAATAGATTTACGGCGCGTTCGGCGGGGTGCTGCATGCGATATTCCTGCAAAAACAAATGAGAATCGATAGCAGCCGCAGCATGTTTGCAGCAGAAACCATCTGTGTCCGCCTCATGCAAAATAATTGGAATATGTGTCATTTTCTATTGTGTATGATATGAAAGGACAGGACAGTTGAAGATAGATAGGAATTGTGGGAGAGGGGGGGGCTTAATACATGGGATGCACACTCTACCAAGTGAGCTACCAGGGCACCTCCCATTATCGTGTTGCCCATCCCATTCTTGAGAACATGATATCTCAAGAACACCTGGATAGAATTTCTTCAAAGTAGGTGCAAAAAAGGATGAGCTGATTAGATTCTGGTGGTCAAAGGTCAAGGTGACGTCTTGTCCCTCATATCCTTGTGAACACAATATTTCAAGAATGCCTTAAGGGAATTTCTCCAAACTTGGCACAAATGTCCACTTGGACTCAGCGATAAACTGATTAGATTTTGGTCACTGTGATCTAATGTCCA
>JAJHUR010086966.1:0-14018 GCA_027495735.1 Lutjanus campechanus
ATGATCTTTGTGTGCTAGACTGCCTGCGCTTATTTTTGTGCATCAGTCGCACCGAGCTGGAGAGTCTTCACAGGACTCTTGTGTTGCTTCAGCAGCAAGCAAGCAAACTTATTATATAATGGCTGCAGAGCAGATTGGTCCAGCTTTATTGATGTGTGAGTGGGCTGGAGGAGAGGAAGGAGAGGAGGGCGTCGCAACCTCATTTAATAAGAGTCAGGGCCGTCCAATAAATGGTGAGTTTACAGAGCGCCTGTGGCAGTCACGCAGAGGCTGGGAGGGAAATCATTAGGCGCTCCACTCAACACTATCATTTTTTCAGTTATTTTTTTAGCAGTTTGACAGTGACGGGGACATCTCCTGACCTGTCTACGTGGCTGGCATTTTGGAGGCAGTGTGATTTGTGCAGCACTGAAAGCAAACAGCCTCAGATTCTACAAAACATAAACTGTATTTAAAAAAAGAAAGGTGGGGAAAAAACAGTGAAATGACTGGCAGGAGCAGCTGCCAAAGAAAGCCATAAAAATGAAAGTAAAATATCCTATTTCAAATAAAGTGCAAAAACAATAGATTTACAGAATTTTTCATCAAAGCTTTTACAGAGAAACACCGTTACTTTACAGATTTTTCCTAAATTTTTATGATCAAACATCTTTCATAAATGATAGCACGAATAATTTTACAGGGAAACACTGTTATTCTAAAGATTTTTCCTAAATTATTACAATCAAACACCTTCATTAAAGTGCACTTGTTTTTAAGTGATTTTAAAGTGATAGCACTTGCTATTGCATGTTACATTAAAGGTTCAGTGTGTGTTTTCCTGGGGGCTGAGGAATATACCCATTAACATTATATTTAGTTTAGTTATTTGTTGCCCCTCAGGGATTTTCCTATTTGTCCCACTTGCTATTGAAGTTGTGTAGCCCTGTCCTATACATGTGGAAGGGGAGGGCAAGGCAAGTTGGTTGCAACCTGCAAGTTAGATGCTACTAAATCCAAACACACTGGTCCTTTAAATGCTCTTTAAAGATTAAACTAATCGTATCTAATCTTTGTGGGGAAAAAGACAAGCTATTCATGAAGCTTAAACAAGACTGTTTTTCTTTTTTCACAGAAGGATTACATTTTGGAGATACATTCATTGGACAGCAGTGGTTTACTCTGAAATGAAAATGGAATTAAATGTTTAGATATGTTCACAGTGCTGCTTTGTGTGTGGACCACTGACATCTGTGAATGATTTATGTAGATGGTATGTGCAATAAGTTTGACATAGGTTTTCAATTATATATATGAAGAGGGCAGATATTTCATGCCACAGTTGGTGGTTACATGCCCCATTTTGTCCCTGCCTGAGGTGCACAGTGTGAGGAGAGACAGAGGGACACTGTGCTGCTGCCAGAGGACTGCTGACTGAGATGACAGCATGCAAAGGAATGAAAGACAAAACAGGAGATTTGTGGATCACCCATTCTTGAGAATTAGAACAAATCATTTCTTCCCAAACACAAAAAACAAATTTGAAAAAGTGTAATATTTTGTCAACTCCATAAGACATCAATTCTGTCAGATTTTCCATGTGACAGAGATGACTGTTTAATAAAAAAGTAATCACTAAGAAGCTGGTCCGTTACAAGGGTTACAAGCCAAGAGTTTGATCTTTTCTCAGCACAGTTGAAGAGTAAAAATCAAATACCCCTCAAAATACAATTGTGCCTCAGTTCTCAAGAATGAGTGTACAGACAACACTCTGTATATTTAGATTTTCTTTAGCAAAAATTTGCTAGGGTTAATTCAGTAATCTCTGGATCAGTGTTTCTCAATCCTTGTCCTCAGGGACCACTGCCCTGCATGTTTTAGGTGTTTCCCTGCTCCAACACACCTGATTCAAATGATCAGCTCATCATCAAGCCTCTGCAGAAGCCTGATAATGAGCTGATCATTTGAATCAGGTGCATTGGAGCAGGGAAACACCTAAAACATGCAGGGCAGTGGTCCCTGAGGACAAGGACTGAGAAACGCTGTATTATATTATAACTCAGTCTGAGTTTTTCATGCAGGAAAATGTTTTAAGTAAGGTGCGGAATTATTTAGCCAGCTGCAAGCCAATTTACAGAGTTGGGATTACCTCTAGCATTAGCGGTTTGTCTATATACTGTAGCTAATGTTAGCTGTTGTTCTGTGTAGGTTACATTAGCGATTGGCCTGTGTAGCTAACGTTAGCAGTTCTCTGCGTAACTAAAGTTAGCATTTGGTCTGTGTAGCTAATGTTAAGAGTTGGTCTTGCCTGTAAATGTTTCTTTAATTTAAATGTTAAGACCAGATACTGAAGACATTTCCGCACAGTGAAAGCATTTTTTTCAAGGGACAATGAACTGGCAGCTGTCAGATTAGCTGGTCTCACTGCAACCAGAGTGATGTTGACATGGGTGTGCTAACTGCACATGGCAACATATCCTTCTTTAAATTAAAATATATTTTAAAATTGTAACCCTACTAATAAACCTTGTTTTTACTATATGTGATTGTGATCTGTCATATTTTTTGTCTTGTTTTTTGCAACTATAATGGAATACAGTTATTTTTTTTGTATCCTAATTACGTAAACCTGTTACATGTAATCTGTTACTTCCTAAGCCTACCTATTTAGTATGGAGTGCACATACATTTCCTCTCCTTTGTCTAAAGTTATAAAAAGAACAACAGCAAAAAAAAAACTTAGCAAATCATATTTGAGAGGAGCTCTTTTTGTTAGCACACAGCCAGCAGCTGATGACTGTTGATTTCTTCAGCCTTGTGATTAATTTATCAGCTCACTGCAACACAGAGAGACGCCTCAGTGTTGTGTGATTTATAATTCACAACACTGTTGGGTGATTTTATACTGGCCTCATTTACAAAACACCATTTTCAATCGCAGCAATTGTTGATATTAATACTACCGTAGAAGCACACACACAACACGAGTCCCCTTGGGGCGAAATATTGAAATAATTGACTATTAATAATTAAAACAGAATGATAAACGGCTGCTTCACTAGTTGACGAGTCTCTGACTAAATGTCTTTTTATCTTTTCATTTTGGTGCGCAGGTCCGTTCTGTTAGAGTGATTTATTTCGACGGTCCCTGCTGTGATGAATAAACTCACTGTCGGCTGAAGATCCTCTTTGTGTGCGCGCATGTGCGTGTGTGTTGTAAAAAATCTTGTTTCCAAGGTAACCAGGAGGTTGATTCTGCTCATGTTTCTGGCTGCAGATACTTAAACACTCACAAAGCGCAGGGTCAGAGATTACACAACACCGATACACCCGTACCTCAGTCTGATTTCACTCCGTGTCCGCACCAACACGCATGATTACGGACACAGGACAGGCGGGTTGTTGGAGTGTGACGGCTGGGAAGACGGATGTCCCTGACATGATTAATGGGCTGTCCAGGTGGACAGCACGGCAAATCAAACTCTCCCTCCAGTTTGGAGACACATAAGTCACATCAAAGCCCGTGTCCATGGCTCAACTCTGACCTGAAACCCGCTAGATTGGAACAAACACCCCCTCCACCCTCCTGCCTCCATCTGCTCTTGTGCAATCAGGCTCTAATTCGAGGGGGGAAATCTAACAACCGCCCGGCTCTCATTACAACCCCCATTAACAAAGCCCTCATATTCATCTGAATGAATTTTGCAGACAACCCATGTCCTGCAGGTACGCAAACGCAGCACTGCAAGTGCGTTACCTCCGCTGATCTCGCCTTTCATGTCCTATTATGACTAGCATGGTGATCGAGTGTATTTTGAGCAAGTAAGCACATTCATTTTTCATACGATCAGCTTCTACTCCAGCATCAGCAGCAGCAGCACGCCAACGCGCAAAGCCCAGAGTGGGGAGCCGATACGACGGGAGCGCGCAGCAGCTACCGCCGCGGCGCGCATGCACAGCTGTCAGCACCAAGGACAGCAGCCGCTCAGCCCGGAGTGACCAGCCAGGCATCGGTGTGTGATCAGCCCGCATAGAGAGCGAGAGGAAGGGGCTGGAGGGAGCGATCACAGACAGGAGAAGAAACCGCCTGGAGGGTGGGACTATGGTTTGAGTTTTTCTTCACAGAGAGCAATTCTGCAGGAAAAAAGAGGTGGACAATGCGGTTGACAGCCTGCCCCTAATAATGATCATGCACATTCCTCCGCATTGCACATAAATCCACCTCCTTTTTCACTCTACTTCTTCCTTTTTTGGCCTCCCCTCCCTGCGCTCACACCGCCCACCTGGATCGTGTCTGCAGTCGCGCATCTAACTGGCTGAGCCGTGCCGCTGTCCAGAAGCTGGTCGAGCCGACCCGCCACCGGAGAGCAAAGCGACCGGGCTGCACTGTTCTGTTTGGTGGTCCACACCACGATGCGTCTGTTTCTGCTGGCGGTGCTCTTCTCGTGCTCCTGCGCGCGGGCCGGCTGCGAGCCGAAGATCGTTAACATCGGGGCCGTCCTGAGCCAGAAGAGGTACGAGCAGGTCTTCAAAGATGCCGTGACCCAGGCCAACCAGGTCTACGGCAGGGACAAATTCAAGCTGACCGCCATCTCCGTCACGCACAAGCCCAACGCTATCCAGATGGCTCTGTCCGTGTGCGAGGACCTCATCTCCAGTCAGGTAGTTTACTGCCACCTCTGCATGGGCGCTCAATCTAACAGCTGCCTTATTAGCCATAGCCCATAACTCACACATCCAACTAACTGTAAAACTGGTTTTGCAATTTGATGTTTCTGAGCGTTTTGGAAGAATAAAACCGCACCTCTGTGCCTTGAAAGACAAAGTTGCTGCTTTCAGGAAACATTTCATGCATCAGATGTGTTTTCTCACCCAGGGGCCACTGAAGTGGGTAAAAGACCAGCTTGGTTGCCAAGAAAGACTAGATCAACTCTGGATTCAGACTTAACAGAAATTCCAGTACTATTTTTCCTTCCTGATACTGATACGTATACCTGAACATTGTATATCGGCTGATACGAGTACTGTTCCAATACCAGTGTGTTTAAGATACATGTGCACATATGTACTTCTGCACATTACAAATACAATAAAACAGAGCAGTATAGCCAATACTTCAAGTGAGGCATGTTCCAGAGTGCCCCCTAATAATTTCAGAATAAATGATTTTTTGATACCATTTGAACTGGGCCACAAATTACTCATATGTTGTTTGTCAATTTAAAAATAACTTTACATGTCAAGAAAGTCTCAACTGGTGGTAGGTTTGTCATAGTTTAGTTTAGTTTTGCATGAAACTGTTCAGTGAACTATGTCTCGTCTCACACAGTATACATCATCATGAGTATCATTGTCTTTTTTTGTGTTGTGTGACTACATACTGGAACGAAAACACACTGGCACTGTAGCTTCAGCGATTGACGTTAGCTTTTGGACGGACAAAGTCATGATCTTACTCACACAACTTCTGGGCGTGTAGACTTTGTAATTCCGAAATAGTGTTATGGCAAACAATGACTTTCTTGGCTTGTAAAATTATCAAATGACGTCGCCTCTCCATTGGATATGTTGTTTGTTGTCAATTTGTAATTGAAAAGAATTCTCCGTCCGAATGTCGCAATGTACTTATGCACCACCTCTGTCCATGACACTGCTTCCACTTCTGACTCTTTCACATTATTACAACCTCTTCCAGCATCAACATGTTTGTTGTTGTCAGAAACTTTTGATTCTTATTCTTTGTGGTAACTTTTGACTTGGAGCAGCACCCTCTAGTGGATGTATTTTGTAACATGTAACATGTAACATACTTTGGAAGTATATGGATGGTTACATTGTTTGAAACAAACAAATCTAATTTCGGGAGCATAAATGAGCCTTAACCCTTTCTGGAGGTGATATAATTGCTGTCATTGTTTTACAGCCTGCATAGACTTCCATACTCTGCAATACGATAGTAGCATTTTAGGCAGTATTGGAGGCATTTTCTGATACCGGCACTGGTATCGGAACAACCCTACTAAGTTGCCTCACAATAGGCAGTGGACTAACTGTCCATTCAGCATGAACATGCCTATGTTTAGCTCATACATTATTGCAGGCCTGTCTTTTGTCCAGTTTGGCATCCACCCTATGCTTGTACGCATAATCCACCACAAATTAGTCAACTTTGTATAATCCTAATATCCCCACAGACCCATCTGTTTTTCAGACATCCAAAAATAGGCTTTGGTTTGGGGCATGTCTCAGATGAAAGGGCAACTGTACATTTCAGGACACACAGCTGCAGATCTGCTGAACTGCAAAGGAACCAGCGATGAGTGAAAATGCGGGATACGTCATTTACAATTAACAGCTTGGCTTTTGGCGTTTGTGTTTGCGTGTGTGTGTGTGTACGATGCATGTTAATATTTTGGCCAGAGGAGGTTGACATGACTGCGGACAGTTTGAGACGTTGTCCTTAAGGGGTGGATCGCTCACTCAGCCGCAGTCTGTGTGATATGATGCAGGCGTAACATGAACAACTGTTTTCAGATGTATGAGATTTCTCTTTGAACAGTATAGGGGAGAGCAGGGCATCTTGTCACACTTTTTGCTTTCACTTCAATTATTACTCATGCACTAGTATATAATCTTTAGATTTTTACTTCTAACTTGAATATGAAGTTATAAATGATTAAGTACAGACTGTGCATTTGTGACAAGTTGCCCCGTAAGCTGTCACACTATGGCCACTGATCAATTGTTACATTATATTTTGCACTATCTTGTGTATTTTGACCAATGTGTGGCCACGTCATCACAATGCAACAATTTAATTACTTCTACTAACACTGTGTGAAGCAGTATGTCAACACGCACACTGTTATTTACATGTTGCATAGCAACCACCAAATTCAGCAACTAGCAAAGCAGCGTTCTTCAGTGCTGCAACTGAATACTGGGACAAATTGTCACATTTGAAAATTTCCGCTAAAAGCATGAGCACAAGTTTACCTGCAAGGCCGCTGTATTCACGAGATCACAAGATCGCATAGATGCTGCAGTCGTATCAGAAGAGCAAAGAACGGCACTGAATGCTTGTCTCGATGAGAAAGGTGTTTTCACTCGTCTCCCAGCTGGCTTCTGCGGGAGTTTGATCTGATTAGTTGAAGTTAGCCTCTGTTAGACTTGATAGACAGGTGGTTCATCCAATCACCTGTCAAGTGTTTTTTGTAAGTTCCTGCCCTTTTCCAAACATGACTTTGCAGAAGGTTCTGTGTAACAAACCATCTGGCATGTCAGGTTTGTCACAAGTTGCCCCAGAGTGTGCAATTGCTAGCTATACAACTGACTACAAGTTAGCTTTAGTACCTAGTACGTAGTATGAAAATTAGTCTTGCCTATAGGATTACTACGACATACAGTATGTCAAGAGCAAAATGACTTTGGAACCATGAGTTGCACATGCAACTTTTAGATTTTTTTTAGACAGCGCCCTCTGGTGTTAAGGATACATTTTGTTTGACAACTTACCCATGTGACAAGATGCCCCGCTCTCCCCCTACTATCAGAATTATCCATCAGCTACACAACAATCAGATTCATACCATATGTGCTGCAGATAGCATACAAAACATTTCATAAGTAATGTATGGCGAGCGCGTTTATGTGCCTTTGAGAGTTGTTAAAACACTGAAGCACGCTGAAATGCACCAACCGTCCTCTCATGTGACACTCAACATGGCTTTTAAAAAGCGCCAACATTATGTCACAGCATGTTGAGGCGTGAAGTCCCTCTCCCGCTCGCTCCTGTTTCTCCCACACACGTAATTAGGCTTCATGAGAACAACCCACACCCACAGCCTCAGTGCTGCTTTCATGTCCTCAGTCCTCTGCTTAGTGTAATGACTCTAATTCATACAGGCTTGTAGAATAATACTGTCTCACCCAGTCGCCTGTCACATGTTCACCCAAAGCATGAGCGTGCAATCCACCAATTAGGCCGTGCAGATTACACCAACAATGGATCACCTCTCTCTTTACGCACACACCTCTCGTGTACATTAGACAGAATGACACCTAATTTAGACAGAGGATCTATGGGAGGTTTAATCAGATGAGATTGGCTTGTAGGCGAGAACAGTTACTGAGAAGGGAAGTGTGTGGCAGATGGAGGAGTAGATGCCTGGGAGCAATCCTTGGAAGATAGACCTCATTTTTGACCCAACCATACGGACTGCTCACATCCAATAATCCATGCCTGCACACAGCCATGCCAACTTTATTCCTCTTCCCTCACAACTCCGAGGCAAATCTCAAGGCTGAGCTCAAAAAAATTCTTTTTTTTTTCTTCCCCCGCTGGAGTAGTTGGCCAGCTTTGGCTTGCTTAATGCATGGATACGGCTAAACCAAGCAGCCACAAATTAATATTAGTCTCCCAGCCCACACAGTGAGGACATTCTGAACAAAGGAAAAGATTTCTTTGCTCTTCTATTTCTTTGTAATAGATGAGTTTGTCCCTGAACACAATTTATGTAGACGTTCACGGTTCAAAAATGTTATTTATAACCTGTTATACAACATTTTCCAGCAGCAGTTGCACCCAGTGAGACAAGATATTGTATTTAAAGTGCGCACAAATTAAATTCATCTTGAGGTGGAAAAATAGATATTTCAGCCAAGGCTGGATTACAGACCAGGAAAAGAAAGCAGGCAAACGCAGCAGGGTCCCGGATACTCAGGGGTCCCAGATGCCCTAGATTCAGTGTGGCTTTTAGTTTGTGATCACTTGATTAACTGTAAATGATTAAAGGGGCAGTAAGTGATTCTGGAGAAAGATAATTGATGGTTGAGTCTCGTTCTCAGGTCGTCAAATGAAGCTCAGCGAAAGTTCAATCAGGAAGATCGCTTTTATGCTTCGCTCACAAGCTACCTCTCTGTCACTCCTCCCGCTCCTTCTTAGTCAGCTTATTATGAACGCTCACTGTTTTCTGTCTGTTTTTCAATTAGATTTTGCCACGATCTCCATCATCATTATATTGTTGCTGTCAGACTTTAAATCCACTTTAAGCCCACTCCTCTTCATGTCCAGATTTTCAGCATTGCCTTCATTTCATCACCACCAGTGTCTAGACTCCACAGGGTGTTTCCTATTCTACTTACAGCTTAATTACCCCCTTAAAATATAATATAATAATATATATTGTAATATATACTACAATGGGGTCTAATTGCCAAAGACTATTGTCATGTCTCACCCTTTTGTGCACATATAAAATAAAAGAATATTAGTTCACACACAAAGTCGTTCCTGATTAGGGTTGGGTACCCTTCACATTTGAACTGATACGGTACGAGAACCTTAAATTCGGTAGCAGTACCCAACAGTGCCTTTTTTCTGTACTTTATTCTCTGTATAACAAAAATGTGATGTCAGTCTAAACTTCCAAATCTCAACATCGCAATTTATTTATAATAATTTACACACCACACGACATAATATCCCTCTCTACCTCTTCTCCGGCAAACCTGCCCCTAGAACCTCAGCCAGGTTGTCAGTCTGTCACCGGGACATTTAACACTGTTGTTTGGGTCACTCGCTGTCACTTTCACAAGCTGCAGGGGTACTCTCTCACCCAGAAGTGTAGTCAGGTACTGAAATTTGGCGCTGATTGACTGACTGAAGTGGATACTCAGTAGTATAGATGTACTCCTGATAAAAATCTGTCATTTTTGGAATGACACTTGGCAGTCAACTATCTTACCTTCCTGTGATTGGCAAAAGTCTCCTGTCAAGGGTTGCATTTTCTAAAGCCTGAAAAGAGAGCCAAGAGGGGGAGTAGGCTATTTTTCTCTCACACCACTTGAATAACATTATGATTAAAGGCTATTATTGAACTTTCGCCCAAACAGACTGCCCACCCCAGCTTTGAGTTGACACTGTGTTTGTACCTAATCTTGAGGCTTTATCTTAAAAAGGCCATATCTCACACAGTATAGACTCTTAAATAGATTCCCATTTATTCAAACTAAGTTGGGGAACATCAAAAGGGGCCAACATCTCAATTTTTGCTCTTAGGCCCACTAGCAGGTTAAACCTAATCCTGGTTTCAGCATTAAAGCCGGGATAGGCAGTTTATTTAAGGCATAAACTTTTTGGCCAAAAGTTACACACTAACCTTTAATCATTACATGATCTGAGAGACACGACTTGTGCTTCCTCTCTTGGTCCTGTTTTCAGTCTTTAGAAAATCCAGCCCATGACGGGAAACTCTGGCCAATCACAGGCCAATAAGATAATTAATTATTGAGTTTCATTCCCAAAACACCAGTATTTGACAACCTGGGAATAACAATCAATTACCTTTCTCCAGAATTGCCTACTGCACCTTTAACTGGTTAACCACTGCACTTTTAACTGATATTAACTATTTATAGTGTAAATATCATACAGGCAACCTTGTGTGCATAGCAAATGTTGTTTTGATGTTAACAAACCCAATGCAGTCTTGTGTGCATTGTTTCCTGTTGTTCCGACAGCCTACAACATGAAAATGTTGGCAGACAAGACTGTTCCCTACATTTTTAGTCTTTATGTCGTAGCTGTTTATGAGAATTTAGGTTTACAGTTTATGCTGTGTGATGAATCTTTAAATATGGTTACATGTTTGTCGTATCCAAGCCAGAAATTATACGTTTCCAGGTGGTTCTGAGAAGGTCCAGCCAGTGTAAAGTGCGTTCTGTTGTAACATTCCCAGAACATTCCTGGATGGTCACAAGTGATGTAGAGATCTAAAGGGAATGTCATACAGTAACGGTCTCCTAAATATTCCAAAACATCCCGAAAGCTGATATCTCCAAAAGTCTGCAACTCACACCAAAACTATCTAGATGGATAAATAGTACTGCAGGCAAGAGGAAAAATCTGTATCATTGATTTTGGGGTGATCTGTCCCTTTAAAATACTATCAATTATCCTTATTAATGGTCCCATATGGCCCCCTGTTGGACAGGGGGATATTTCATTGACATAATGTGACGCATTCTAAATTCTAATAGGATGTTGTAATGTGACTAACAGGGAACCATATGGAAATGTTCTCTTAATGCCCCAAACGTCCTCTGTGTAATGTTCCAATGTGACCATAAAATATCCATAATGCAGCACTTGCATAATCAAAAGAGGACATTTTAGGAAGGTCTCCAGTGAAAGAAAGAAAGAAAGAAAGAAAGAAAGAAAGAAAGAAAGAAAGAAAGAAAGAGAAAGATTGCAGTATGTCTGAATTAGATAAAGTCTTTATCAGAGTACAACTTTTGTCTTAATGCCAGTGTCAGAATGACAAAGTGTTCTTCCTCCGTGTCTCTGCAGGTCTATGCTATCCTGGTGAGTCACCCTCCCCAGTCCAATGACCACCTCACTCCAACGCCTGTCTCCTACACTGCAGGCTTCTACCGCATCCCTGTGGTGGGGCTCACCACTCGCATGTCCATCTACTCAGACAAGGTGAGTGATGGATGAGAGAGATGTAAAGGGAGAGATAGGGAGGGAGGAAAACAGGAAGAGGGAGAGCGAGGGAGTAAGGAGCTCCCCTGGGGCGGCTTCAAAAGCTTCCCAGATTAAACGTCCCATCACTGTCCATTAGAGCAGCTGTGATTAAATGGGTTTCCAGCAGAAAACTGAAAGAACATCATTAATAAAGCCTCTGACCTGAGTAATGTTTTTATGAAGCGCAAGCCACTAAAATGAAACTTTAAAGCAATCGCATAAATAAAACGACAAGGACTTTAATAACTCAATTTAAAGCCTATTTAAGTGACACCCCTCCTAATCTTGCAAATTAGAGGAAATCAGAGGCATGAAATCCAGAGACTGAAGAGAGCCTCCGGGGTCAGTGTGTGGATTAAAGCATTTTCACAGGCTGTTTGTCCATTAGTAACTGGATTTAGCGTTTGTTTACCACCTAAAAACTACTAAACTTTTAAAAACTAAACGCTCATTACACTGAAAAAAAAATTGTTGGAAAAACTTTAAAAAAAAAACAACCTTTAACTGATAACACACAAATTAATTAAGTTCTTGAACATCAAGTTAATAAGTTTTATGAACCCAATTCCTTTAAGTCAGATTTACTTAATTATATGATTTGACGGTTTTCATCAATGAGCGTAAATTTAAGGCATGTCAACTTAAGTTTCCAATTTTCAACTCAATTATTTGTTTTACCCAAAAGTAAAATATATATGTATGTAGTAACCTCAGTGTGTGTTTCAGTTTGTTAAAATATAATGACTATAATTGCTGATGTTACATGTAAAAAAAAACAAAGAAAAAAAAATGTCAGCAGAACTGAAAAAATTGAGGCAATCAGTCAATCATATAAACAAGAAGGGTCCCAGGAGAGTTTTAAATCTCAAACAGTGCATGCTGGGAAGTCTGAAAATTTGCAAGAAAGCTAAACATTTTTGTATTCAGTAGTTGTATTCATTAGTTAATTCAAATATTAAAATATATGCTAAGTGTGCGATGTATGTATTGTTCATGGGTCGTGAAATAATCGGCTTGATAATTTTAGTTAAATTAATTCAAAAGTCAAAGCTTGTTGACTCAACATATAAAAAAGTAAATCTCACAGGGGATAAGTATTTGTGTCGAGTGAACGTTAACTTTTCATGTCATTTTGACAGTCCTTGACAGATGATGTGTCACAGCCCGTGGGCAGTAAGGTCTGGATCACAGTCGGTGTTCTATGGACTTAGTGGCTCGATAAAAACTGATTTTCTGCTTTGCTCCAGACGGACAAGAGTCATAATTACAACTGCTAGAGGGTTTTGTCATGTAAAATGTAAAGAACTGTTGTCTGACTGTTGCTTTTCTTGGGAGATTAGTCTCCTTTATGGGCCTAGCTTTGTGCAAAGGGGTACTGTTGAAACAGGAAAGGGTCTTCCCCAAACTATCTCTGTATGCTGTGGACCCCGGTAGATGGGGGAGTCCACAGACTTGTGGCCATATCGTGCATATCCCAAATAGAAAAGTAATTATTCTTCTGCTTGGCATAAAAACTAGAATAACCTTTTAAATGTCTAGAATCTGCCCTTGTGGCAGTTTGTTTCTGCATGTTATGAGCGATGAGTCATCCATTAAAACTTAAGTTGTTATGTAACTGCAACTGTTGCACCAACAAAAATTGTATTCATGTAAAATTATTTTTAACCAGGGTTTGATAAAAGTAGGTTTAAACGTTAAAAAAGTAAATCTAGATTTTAAAAAAAAAAGCAGAGCTCTCTTGTGCAATTAAGAACGAATCTCAGTTTGGTAAATCGAAATTTATTAATGCTACCGAAATAAAGTTTAATCAACACTGGCATACCTGAATTTGAAATAAATAAATAAATAAAAGATCAATTCAAGTGCAGTTGTGACCTAATAAGCTAAAAAGCTAGCTAGCTAAAAAAAGTTAACAAAATGTCACATTGTTTGCAAACAATGTGACATTTTGTTAACTTTTTTTAGCTAGCTAGCAAATTGCTAGCTAGCTAAAAAGTTAACAAAACAATATATTGTTTGGAAGCTAGGTAGAAAGTTAACAAAACGTTATGTTGTTTGCTAGCTAGCTAGAAAGTGAGCAAAATGATACATTGTTTGCTAGTTAGCTAACAAGTTAACAAAACCTTACATTGTTTGCCAGCTAGCTAACAAGTTAATAAAACGTTACATTGTTTGCCAGCTAGCTAACAAGTTAACAAAACCTTACATTGTTTGCTAGGTAGAAGGTTAACAAAACGCTATATTGCTTGCTAGCTTGGTAGAAAGTTAACAACATGTTATGCTGTTTGCTTACCAAATAGATAGTTGACAAATCATTGTTTGCTAGCTAGTTAAAAAGTTACAAAATGTCACATTGTTTTATAGCTAGCTAAAAGCTTAATAAAATGTTACATGGTTTGCTAGCTACCTAAAAAGTTAAGAAAACGTTACGTTTACTAGCTAAAAAGTTAATAAATGTTACATTGTTTGCTAATCTCACATAGAGTGAAAACTAGACAAAGGTTTAAAGAGA
>JAJHUR010086970.1:0-29325 GCA_027495735.1 Lutjanus campechanus
TTACACATATCAGGAAAACAACATAGGACATTTTAGTGTATTTCATAAATGAGACAAAATAAGTGCATTTGCATGGAATTAACAGGCTATTGTTCTTTTCTCTCATGAGTATAACAATCAACACATTTTAAATACTTTATATAAGGTGCACTAAATCTTAAATTTGCATAATTTCCTCTGTAGTCTTTTATTTATTTGGGGACCCAAATAAAATCTCCTGTGACCCAGACTTTGCGAATGACTGATATAGAGGCATCAGTATTAGATTGAGGCTGTTTCATAACAAGTTAAACACTCTCTGTAACATGTTTAAGTAAAAAAAAAAAAACACAATCCTTCAACTCGATAGTCCAGAGCCTCTGCAGATCACACAGCGAGTTGTAAACCAGTTGACCAAACGGACCAATAAAGGGAAACCTGCCAGAGAAAGCAGATGTGGGAAATTCAGCTTCTGGTTTCATTATGTTTTCACCTCCCTGTGCATTTCCACCACCCTGGCCAATCTCACAGATATGTGTGTTAATAAGTGACTGTGCTTTGTTTATTAAAAACCTGTTTGAAAAAAACAGTTGAAATGCGTCACTGTCTCTGTGACACGTTCAGCCGTGATGATTTCATCATCATGTTGTTTTTATTTTTCCCAGAGTCAGGGTGAGGTACAGAGAAGGTGGAAGTTATTATAGGAATATCAGTTGTTGTGACAATAATAAGAGCTTAAATACAAACACATTCCTGCTCTCATTGTTGTCCCTCTGATTATTCTAAACTGTTGTTTTTTGTTGTAGAAATATAATGCCTGTCACTTCCTGCATAGGAGAGACATTTTTCTGGAGAAAACTAACCAACTGCTTGTTAATAACAAAACTCTCATAAAGTGTGTATGAATGATATCTCTGTTACATCAAATAACATCATAGAATGGCAAAAAAAAAGTCTTTTATTTCACAAAATACTATTAATACCAATACTATAATTCAATTTTTTGGTGGACATATATAGATATGAAATATGCATAATTGGTTTGCTATAATCTTTTTATTTTCTAAATTTGTTCTATGCCAGAAAACACACACAAAAAAGTGTTAAAAGCCTCAGATTTTTACAAAAACACGATCTAATCACGCTTAGAAAGGTTTAGCTATAGCCTAAGAACCCCTGTCTCACTTCCTGGTTTGAAAACAGGCAGGAATACTGCTCAAGCACTGGTAAACTTTATATTTTTGGACATAGTCATTAAATAATATTGCTGTCAGATGTGTCTCAACAATAGCAAGTCAACTCTGTAGCCCTTCTAAATCAAAGCTAAATAAGAGTTATAGTTGACGAAAAATCAAAACCCCCTCAAAATACAGGTTTGTCTCAATTCTCAAGAATGTGAATATGAAACTAATCCTGTATATTATTTTAATAAAATCTTAATGAATTAATATTTATCTTGGCAGAATTCCATAACATTTGCCCTGCCACTTTCAGACTTTTTAAAAAAAAAAAGTGTTAAACGCTAAAGAATTGCGCTGTCTTCAATCAGACTATGTGAACAGGTATTTCTGTTCCATGGCATGATGGGAATTCCCCGGGGTTTTGCTGGGTGGTTGTGGGTGGATCCTCCCCCACAAAGGTGTTTTTCTTGTCTCAGCTCAAGCTATCAAGCCTGTTTGGACTGAAAGTGACAGGGATAATGGGTGGATGAGCCAACAATCAAAACAACTTCATGTCTGGCTTCACTTTCAACATAGCATTATGTTTTTGACACCACACAGCATTTTTTTATGATGTAATTTGATGACTGAAAAATGTTGGCACTCAATCTATTGTAAAAGCTGGATAAAAGACAGTGGTGGAAAGAGTAATCTACTCAAACGCAAGTACTGTTACATTACTAAAATATTGCTCAATTACACTGGACCTCTGCGACTAACACAGACGTTGATGGTACCAATTCACAGCTGAAAGCGGTGCACCAGGCTTTTCACGTTAAATGATATAATTCCTTTGAAAACAGTGCAGAACTTGTTTGTACTCTTGTTTTTTCAGAGAGAAAGACAACCACAAAGCTAACAGGGTTCAACGTTAATCCACAGTCAGGGAAGTGGATCATAAATCTACTTACATACTTGCCCCTGCACAGATTGTTTTATTTATCAGCAGTCAAATGACAACAGACTAAAGTTAAAGGGACAGTCCAACCAAAAAATTCAGTCATTATCTACTCACCTTCATGCTGATTGAAGGTTGAGTTTATTTTGTTAATCCGCAAAACACTGCTGAAGTTTAACAGGATAATAGTGTTGCAGAATCTCCCAAACAATGGAAGTGAATGATGACCAGTTTTGAAAATGTAAAAAACAACTGGACAAAAAAAAACCATAAAATGCCTCCATACTGCTTGCCTGGTGTAATCCAAGTCTCCTAAAGTCCCGACATGCTGTTTGCACACCGTCACACTACACACAGCCAGGTCAGATGGTGTGCATGTGCATGTGAACATGGCTCTGAACGAAAGATCTACAGTGAAGGCTAAAAAAGATGGTGTAAATAAATTTTCTTTAGTCAACTAGAGCTTTACGAGACTTCTGGTGATACTTACACCAGATGAGCAGTATGGAGGCTTTTTGTTTTATTATTCTGTTGTTTATTTATGTTTGAAAAGATGGAGAAAGTCTGGTCTTGGAGGAGGTGTGGAGGATGGATGGGTTAAACAAACAGCAGACTTTCACCCTCAAGACCGGGGGTCTTGTCTGTTTCACAGCTTTAATCACAAGTTTAAAAGGCTTTCTGGCCACATCAGATACAGCCGCTCAAGGGTACCTTGTGCTTCAGTACCAGACACTGAGGGCTGGTAAAAAATTGTCAAGTTAAGCTGAGAACGTGTTGCCAAACCTGTTCCTGTTGCAGCATTTATATTTATTTCAGGGTTCACAGGGTGACCAGATCCCAACAAACCAAATGTGCGACAAAGAATATGTTTGTGTGGGAGAATGGTGACCTCATACAAAGGTCAGCATTGCCACTATGTTGGTCCGGTCAAGACTGGCCCTTAAACAAATACATGTAAACACAGGAGCTGCTGTTTTTCTCAAAATGTAAAAGCATTTCTTCAACGGAATTCAAATTTAATGAGCATTTATGATCTACATGGAATAGAAAAAAAAGTTGTTGTTGTTTTCTAATTCACTTCACGTAGATCATAAACCCTCCAATATAAAAAAAACTCACTGAATTTGGTTGAGAAATGTGAATTACTGGGATTTTTATCCAGAAAAACAGCAGCTCCAATGTTTACATATATTAGTTTACAGGACAGTCATGCCCCGAGTGGTCTTAGCATGCAGTACGTGTGGTGTGTGGGACAAGGGATAAAAATCCAGTTCCACATGAAGTGGATCACTTACCTGTTTGCGGTCAGATAGCCTTATTGACTCCAAAAATGCAGATGAAAGGTTTAGATATTAATTCAAATTGTAATCAGTGCTAAATTATGATTTTGAAAGTAACTACGTTCATACATTGTGTAGTGCATACTTCAGTACAAGTACTGACTTGAAAATATGCTCAAAGGTACCCCAAAACTACTTAATTACAGTAATTTGGATATTTGTAATTAGTTACTTCCACCACTGATAAAAGAACACATTTCCTGAGGTGAAAACTGCTTTATTTTATTTTTTTCACTGTTGGACAGGGAAAGCATGAAATAATCTTATTATTATGCAGGACGTCCATGTCTCCAGCAACATCCTGGAAAGAAATGGTAAAGAACCAAAAGCCTGTAACCTCAGTTGGCAAGAACAAACCAAGTTGAGTATGAAAAATAATTAAAATGTAATACTTACCTCAATGTTAATGATTAGGTGCAAAACTCTGTAAATGCAGATATAATTGTCAAAAAGAATTGTGTGATTCAGAAACATCATATTCTGCTTTTAATAAAAGGTAAATTATCTAAACAAACAAACCTTTCTTTTGAGGAAGTGTGACGCTTGCCAACATGTTGTTACAAGCTGCTTTTTTCAGAAATGTTGTCACCACCTCAGAGTCGACATCATTCTGGCGAGCTAAAGGAAAATGACAAAAAAAAGGTGTGGTTGTCAGTTTGATTGCTGTCAAACATTTACCACAATTATATGGCACGTTTGCTTAAATCAACTTCTGGGAGTCGTTGGTATTCAAAGAAATAGTTCACCCTGAAATGAAAGCTGGCTACCCACTCACCCTCATGTCTGTTATTATCTAAATGCTTAGTAGACAAATAAAACCAAAAAAACAGTTTCCCCTTTATGATTTTCCTTGATTTTTCCCCTGTCACCTGTAGCTCAGTAGGTGAAAGGTAACAAGCTGAACATTGGATTTTTGGGACCCTGTGTGTAATTATTTGACAACACTTGCCCACAAACTGAGATAAGACTGGAATCTGACTTTTTGGCATTTGCTTTTATTGTAAAAGAAAAAAAAAAAAGACTCAATTGTGCCAAACAATGGTATATTTCCCGAAAAGACAATAACTCTTTCTGCACTCTTTTTTTTTTTTATCACAGAGGGAAAGACTTCCAGACACTTAACTAAAGCAGGGGAGCTAACACTTTATCAGTGAACGCTAGCTGGCGAGAAAGCTACAGACTGGCCTTAGCTGAAGCTAAAACAAAATTTACCTGACTGATTTTTTTTCTAGCTGTAATCTGTAATTAAAAAATATAATTTGATGAACCATCTTGGTAATTCAGTTTGTTAACTAAATGAAGCAGTAGCTAAATTCAATTGTGACGCTCCTGCTAAAGATAACTGGCATGATGCAAAAAAAAAGTAAATCAGAGATGTATTTAGGCCTAAGACCATTAAGTGCTCTATTGATAAGTAATAGGATTTTCACATCTGTCCTTTGGCATACAGGAAGCCAGTGCAATGATTTAAATGACACCGTTACAATAGTCCAGCCTGCTGAAAATGAAAGCATGAACAAGTTTTTTTCTGTGTCTTGTTTAGACAGAAATCCTTTAATTACTGCTGTTTTTAAAGTGGTAGTGGGCTGATTTAGTGATTGCCTTTATGTGACTGTTGACATTTAGGTCCGGGTCTATAACTACACCAAGATTTCTGGCTTGGTTTGTAGATTTTAGAAAATTCTGGCACATTCCCTTATTGATTTCTTTGATGCACTTGTTTAGGTAATGTAGGAGCCTGTAATCATGTGGTGACACTGTTACATAGAGTTGTGTGTCATCTGCATAAGTATGGTAAGAGATGTTATTCCATAGTCTGTACAAGTGGGAGCATGTAGATATTGAATAGAGGGGGGCCAAGAATGAAGCTATGAGGAACTCTTTTTTTTTCTTTTTCAGATCGATGCTTCTGAACAAACTAGTTTAAATGAACAAGAAAGATGAAAGAACACATGTTGTAGATAATAAATGTAGCTTAGGCTGACCATATTTTCAAAGTCCCAAACCAGGACCCTTAAGTGTACCGATCATTTATTTATGTACATATAGCCTGTGTGCTTCTGCATGCACGATAGGCATTTGCAGCAGGGTGGGGGAAATAATTTCAGAGCTTAGTGCACTTTTCAATGCCATGGATGCAGCATTTTTGTTGCCAGGTTCTTTAAGAAGGAATAAGCCTCCTGGAGCTCTTCAGAAAAGACTGACTTCCTCTTCAGCATGACAACTAACCGTTAACCTACAGACAGCCTCTATTAAAAAGATCTGCAGCCTACATGCTTGTCAATGACTCAGAGGGTAACAACCTTAACAACAACACATTGATTACATGCAGACAAATCAGTATTAAATTCAGATGTATCATGCATGGCGTACATTTTTAGATTGAGTTAGGTAACAATGAGCGGGTCAGAAGATGATAAACATTTATGTAAGTGCTAAAAACAAGTGTAATATTATTACTTTAATTACAGTGACAATTAAACATTATTTTTGGGGGTTTTGCCGTTATTCTCAGGGCAGCTGAAGATATGACAGGAAAGTGGGTAAAGAGTGAGGGGATGACACGCAGCAAATGGACCACAGGTGGGAGTCGGCTTACCATACAGCATGAATCTGTTGAGGGAGTCGAAACTGTCTGTCGGGCTTAGAGGTGGTTCTACTTCTTGGAAAATGATGCACTCTGAACAGTTGGCCCACTTGCCACTCCAGAGCAAGTTCCTCCGCTCTGTCTTTCCTGGATCAAAACACAAAGACACGAGAAAGGCAACAACAGCCATGAGCAACACAGGACGATGTCAACACGCTGGCCCCAAACAGCTACAAGGCTAATCATTAACAGAAGTGTCCTCTTGTCTTTTCCTGCTTGGTCAAGGCTGGAAACTGGGCAAAGCAAACAGCTCCAGGCTTACTGTATGTCAACTGGTAATAAACAGCATGCACCACAAACGCACAGCATCAACTGACATTTTTGACATTTTGAGAAATATGCTGATTTGCTTTCTGGCAGAGAATGAAGGCTACAGCCAGAAGCATTTTCACTTAGCCTGGCACAAAGACTGGACACATGGGAAAACAGCTAACCTGGCTCTGTCTGACGGTGACAAAATCCACCCTGCATCTCTAAAGCTCACCAGTTATCATATTATGGCTGGGTTGCACCAACATACAATTTTAAACCCGATTAAATCTTGGTTTAGCTTTAAATTATGTTGCACCAAACTGTTAAACCTCTCTTTAAACCTAAGTTTTGGTTTTACTCTAAACCTAGATTAAATTTCTGTTGCACCAAAAACTTAATCTAATATATAATCCTGTATTATTTTTTTAACTTGGACTTTTAAAATGAGATAGAATGAGAAAAATAATCATGTTCCTTGAAGGAGGAGAAATTAGTACTTCTTTGTTGAGCCATTATGAATTGGCTAACTAGGCTAACTAACTTTTTCGCTTGCTAGCAAACAATATTACAGATTTTTTTCTTTTACTTTTTAGCTAGATAACAACCAATGCAACATTTGTTTAATTTTTAGCTGACTGGCTATTAACCTGACATTTTGTTGTTGTTTTTAACTATTTAGCAGACTAGCAAACAATGTAGCCTAACGTTTTGTTAAGGAATAGAGAGCAGCTGAAAGTTAATAGTTTCCCTCCCCTCTTTTATACTTATTAGGTCCGGCCAGCACACAAATTTATTCATTTCAATTTGGGTAAGCAAGCATCTCCACGTTTATTAAACTCTATTTAATTTTTGGTTTAAATCACTAAACTGAGATTAGTTTTTAGCACAACAGCGCTCTGCTCAATTCTAAATGTGGATTTACTAAATCTAAACCTAGTTTTGCTCAACTCTGATTACAGCTAATCTCAGATTAAATTGATCTTTGTTGGTGCACCCAGTCTATGTCTCATTATTTTTGTTGTTGAATGAGGTACTTCTCTCTTTGCCCAGTTGCTATGCACCTGTTGAAAGTCCTTTTTGAAGCATGTTAGCATAGCAATATAATCTGTACATTTTGAAAATAATCTTTGGCAAGTAGCAGCTGTATAGAGGGATTTATTTCTTTTTTCTTTTTTTTACTGTAGATTCTGTAGATTTTGTAGTTCAACTTAACAATAATGTTTTTATGAACTGAGTTTGTTCGGGGGCCTTAGTTTTTAAAGCTGAAAAGTTACCCAAAAGTAATATCAGTGTTTCACTGGTACAGATGGTCTAACAGAAATACTACTGGTTTTTCCCACCTTACTAAGAACACAATATGGGAAAATTATTGAATCCCTTAAATGTTTTGATGTTGCCTTTTATTTTAACATTAGCAAAAAATTTCCACCTGCAAAAACTCTTGCCTAAGCCATGCCTATTGATCTGTTCTGTGTGCATATGTGTGGGTGTTTTGAGCATCTGTGAATGCAGATGTTGCTGTGGTTACCTTCCAGCTCCAAATCATCCCTGTCAGGACGTATATGATAGGTCCAGGTCTGTTTCACACAGTTATCTTCTCTAAAAAAATAGATTTTAAAAAAGAAATATACATTTAGCATGACATTTTTTTCTTTAAATACTGACATGATAATTAGATACATCCAATAACAAGACTTTCATTTTCGAGACATACATTAACACCTTTTATACTTTTTAAATCCCACTTCCCTAATTCTGGTGTCTATTTATGATCCTGGGTATTTTTTTTGTTTCTGCTGGTTCTCACGATGACACAGTCATCTTGTTTTAAATATGCTGCTGTTTCATACTAGTGAATAAAATGTGTTATATGATTAAAACTTGTGATTGGTTTGGACAGAGCTAATATTGGCTTTGAATGTTGTCTGTGGTGGAAAGTAACTAAGTACTTTACTCATGCTTAAATGTTTTTAACTAGTTACTAAAATGGTCTCAATTGAATACTGATGCCTCTGTATCAATAAGCAAACAAGACCATTAGCGAGACGATTGTCTATTTCTATAACTTATAAGACACAATGCATTGTTAAAGATTTAAACATTAATTCCTTTTTGGGTTGTGACCCCTCACAACAAAAGGATTTCTACTTGGGGCCCCTTATCACATTTCAGATGTCTGTGAGTTGTTCCATCAAAGAGATTTTTTCCCTCTAATCTCCCAGATGGTTTCATTTAAGTCAAATCAAATTTTATTTATATAGCCAATATTAGAAATCACAATTTGCCTCAGGGGGATTTACAACCTGTACATTACAGACTTTTCAAGGTCCTAAGAGGTAACATTATTTATGTCACAAGAAAGGAATGATGTTACCTCTCTCCCACCTTACCTTATTAATGATAACATGACCCCTTAATCTTATTTTGAAACCATATGGACTACTATGTACAGTAAAAGTAAACAAAATGTTAGATTGTTTGCTAACTAAATAAAAACTAAACTAAACATTGGAATGTTTGCTAGCTAGTTAAAAATTAAACAAAACGTTATATTGTTTGCTAACTAGCTAAAAAGCAAACAAAACATTAGAATGTTTGCTAGCTGGCTAAGGAGTTCATGAAACATTACACTGTTTCCTAGCTAGTTAAAAAGTAAACAAACATTAGATTGCTTGCTTACAAGCTAAAAAGTTAACAAAACTTTAGACTGTTGGCTAGCTGGCTAAGGAGTCTGCAAAACATCACATTGTTTACAAGCAAGCTAAAAGTTAACATGTAACATTGTGTCCTAGATAGCTTTAAACTTAGTTTGCCAAGTTTACTCATGATGGCTCGACAGAGAAGCTCTAATTTTGCCTTCTTTGATAAAACCTGTTGGCATATGGACTATGTACAGGTGTAAAGTGGTGAGAACTAGCTTTACCTCGACCAGCTACGCCAGTAAAATGACGGTAACACACATACACACCATCCAATAATGTATGTTAATGTGTTACGGAGCTTAAAATAAAGGCCCATTTTCTGCAGGACGATTACTTTTACTTTTGGCACTTAAAAATTTAGCTGAAAATACTTGAACTTGTACTTAAGTAGGATTTTAAATGCAAGACTATTACTTGTAGTATTTTTACATAGTGGTTTTGGTACTTTAACTTTTACTTCAATTAAATAAAGCTACCTCTAAAAAAGGCAAAAAAGATGCATATCAGATCAGTCATTGCCGTGACCATCAAGTCAAAACCTCAATTCTAGAGAGAAATTATATTTTAAATCCCACTTAAAGGTGGCCAAAGCAGCTTTCTTTCATTTAAGAAATATTGCAAAGGTACAGCTATTCCTATCCCAATAAACATGCATTTATTTCGACTGTAATGCCCTTTTCCCCCGTCCTACAAACCATGCACTGATAAACTACAGTTAAATCACAAGCAACCAGAACAAGCATATGACCCCAGTTCTGGCTAACCTGGACTGGCTCCCAGTATCTTTCAGGACTGATTTTAAAGTTCTATTACTTGTTTACAAGGCTCCTAATGGATTGGGACTGGCATACATTAGCAGTTCTTGGTTGTTTTATAAGCCTTCACAGCCTCTTAGATCCTCTCTTGCTGTTTTTAAAACACTAAGTATCGCACCAACAAGAAAATCAGCAGCTCAGCCTTTTTTAAACGATGGAATACCTACACATGGCTATAAGAGATACAAGCTCTGTGAACATTTTGAAGCACAATTGAAAGCTTATATATTCAACATTACCCTTAAACATCACTCTTCCTTATTTTATTCTTATCTTATCCGTATTTTATTGTTCTTATGCCTTTCTTTGTTTTATTTCTGTCTTATCTTATTGCTCTTAGCATTCTTGGTTTTGGCTGCCTCTTTTACTTGTTATATTCATGATTCCTTGGTTTATTCACACTGTATTTGCACTTACCAGTTTAATTTACTTGCTTTTATTTATTCTCTTGTCTCTTCACTTATTGTAAAGCACTTTGAGCTACAACCCCTGTATGAAGGGTGCTATTTACATAAAGGTTGTTAATATTGTTAGAAATAGCTCAGTATTTTTGTTTTTCATGATATTCTTTCTACATCTCATACTGGTTTCCTCATTATCTCCTGCATCATGAAAGATGCACTCCTGCTGTGTGTTAAGAAACATTTTAACTTCCTTTTACTTTCATTTCTTTTTGTTAAGACATTGTGGTGTTGGGTTTCACTTCCTGTAAGGTGGAGTGTGCGTGTGTCTCACATGCGCATGTGTCCGGTCAGCAGCAGCGTGTCATTGGCTGTCTTCTCCATGGTGAACCAGATGTTGTCCAGGGCTTTGAACCTCTGGATGTCAGCCTCCCTGTGACTGACTGCTGCTTTAAAATACCATTTCCCCAGATACTAACACAAACAGAGACACAGAGAGGTGGCATAACAGTGTGGGGTGGCATCAACGGCACAGGAACGGAATATATTTCAAGATATAAGACCACAAACTGCGATAAAGACCACTCATGGAAAAAACAGAGGGGGCGGAAAGTGTGTTTCTGTTGCTGCGTTTGAGTTTATCTCGGTTAATCGCTCTGCGTCTGCAGTAACTGTGAAGTGAAGCGCATTACCATACAACCCTTACAAATGTTTTATAAATGTTTAATAATTAGGTCATAAAGTCAAATTAACATATCAAACTAGCGGATTCATACACTCAGGTTTTGGCAGTGTTGTTCAACTTTACATTTTCAGCACTTTACAATTAGGCTTCCTTTTGCCAAATTTAAATGGTAGTAACTTATTAGTAAGATTAGTTAGTAGTAAGCAGTAACTGGATCTTGCCAAATAGTGAGCCCAAATTGATGAATGAAATGTATGTTATAACTTTTTTGTAATTGTTTAATGATGATTCACGAAGGTGAATTATTAATAACCTAAATATGAAGCATTTATAGGGGTTAAGTCTTATTGTAAAGTGATTAGCTGAAAGGAAAGTATGAAAGTTCATCCGAAATAAATGGCAGTGACAGAGATAATCAAATGCTTTTTATAGCAGCTGCCATGATGCACCTTTTGCATTTTGCTTTACAGAAAATCTAAAAATGTATTTTCTCACCTGCTGATGGTCGACAGTGTTGGCAAGCAGCTGCTCAGGAAATGAGCAAGGAACAATGGCCTGATAGATCAAACTAAATAAAGAGAATAAACATGACACCACTTCATTCCACATGGCTGCAACCTGAGAGCTAATAACTTTACAGTGAACCTGATCAACTGCCTGCTAATCCTCAGGACACTCAGGACAGGAATTTGTTTAATGTTGCATCACTTTAAGAGAGGGCAGGCAAATTATTAACATGTAGCATGTTGCTGCAATATCCTAAGACCGGGTTGCATCAACCCATTTCATTTAATCTAAAAACCAGGTTTAAAGTGGGTCAATCCAGATTTAAAATTAAGCAGGGCTCAAACTAATTACAAACTAATCTCAGTTTAGTAAATCCAACTTTACTGAGGTAAACCAATATGTTTAATCAATATGAAGATGCTTTCCTACATAAATTTGAGTGCTGTGTAAAAGAGGGAAGGAATCATTTACCTTAAGCTGCTCTGTATTACTTAAAACATTACATTGTTTGCTTGCTAGCTAAAAAGTTAACAACACCTAACATTGTTTCCTTGCCAGTTAAAGAGACACATCATAAAACTCAATTGGATTGAAAGTGTCCCTTAACTTTCTGCTGGGAACTTGATCATTTTTCTCAAAAAAGGCCATTTTAAAAATTCAGCCTCCCTACGTGTAAGTTTAAAGTTAATGCTGGATCACATTTTAAATTTGAGTTTTAAGTTTTGGTGCAAAATAATTAAATTTAATGTAGGTTTTAAGTGAAAAAAGCTAAACTTAGGTTTAAAGACAGGTTTAAATGTCATCTTTCTTAACTTTAGGCTATTTTTAAAGTTTGGTCCAACATAATTTAAAGTTGAACCAAGATTTATTTAATCTGCTTTAAGAATTAACCCTCGTTTGTGCAACCCATGGAGTGAGATGGGTTAAATATCGGGTGTCTCTGTCCTTTAATGTAAAAAGTCAGATTTAGGATAAATTCATTTATAGTAAAATGAATCACTCCTTCACACAGTGAGCTGTGCTGAGTCATCATCCTCCTGTGGGAGGCAGTGGTTTCATTTAAACCATCTCAAAAGCAACAGTTAATTATAGAAAGTTTCTATTGACAAATAAATTAACAAGTTGCAGCCTCCAGAACCCCTATACAAAATGCTAATTTGTTTGAGTTCAGACTGTCCCGACTGAAGACATCCCACACACTCTCTGTCAACATGCATCTACTGGGAATCATTAACCACCTTGTTTGAAGTTATTTGTCATCCTACACCACTGTTTGTCTGTCTTCATCGGGTTCAGAGAAACAGAACTGCTGACACTCTACAGTATTAAAAGTTAACAGACTCCAAAACCCAACGACATTCAGTTTAATATTATAGAAAATTAAGGAAAATCTGCAACTGTACATTTATGTACAGTACAGTTGCTTCACTGTTAGACAATGAAATGATATCATTATAATTATTAGTAGTGCTATAATTGACATTGTTTAAGATGTTTTTGTTATGTGTGCAACAATAAAATAGTTTACCATTATAATCAGAAGACATTGTCACCTACTATCAGCTGTGATAGAAAATCTAATTTATACTTTATATTCCAAAAACATATGATAAAAAAATTAAGTGAGTGATTGTGTAAATGTCAGTAATTTCAGTAAAATATTAATTTTAAAATGATTTTACAGATTTCAGATGTTTTTATTGCTCCTCCAGTCTATGATCAGAACTGTGTCCATAGCAACGATCTGTTATGTAGAAATAATGGACCTCAACGCTGTAATTGACCAATCAGAATAGAGCATTTAACAAAGCTAGTAACTTAAGTTTAATTAACTATCAATTTTTATTTATGGCATTTATTATATAGTATTATATTACCAAAATTGCTTAAGATTGCTTAAGGTGGGGGTGGTCTGTGGTCTGATATGCCTCTTTTGTGGGGTTCCTTGACATGAAAAAGTTTGGGAAACCCCAAGTTAAAAAGGCAAATATCAAAACAACTGATAAATTTTGTTTTTATTAGCTAACTCATTAACTGACTGATCATTTGTGGTTTAATGTGAAGAAGTAAACTTACAGAGATGAGGCTATACTTGTGCTCTACACCTACCTCCACAAGGTGGTGTCAAACAACAAGCCTGTCTACATTTGATCTGTATCAACGTCTCCAGAAGTGATGCCAAAGGCTCCCTACATCGAACCCACGTGTCCAGGTGATAGGATTTTATCCAAATTAATCACCACTCAAACTGTTTGTATTTCTCTTATTACAGAGGCCATATGATGCAGTGTGTACTTCCAGTTTCTGTATTTTACCAAAATGAGTTGAGCAGAACAACTTTTTCCCCCCCTGACATGCACAAAACCACAATATGCAGAACTACTACATTTGTGAAGCTTGAACTTTATTTGATTTCTGTTGAGACTTCACTGAGAGCTATGGAAGGCCATGGTAAGTCATAATTATGAGATAAAAAAGTCAAATCATTAGCTAAGAAAGTTAAGGGAAGTAGCACCAAAAACACAAGATCTTAAGTTTTTTCAATTGTTTAATCATGTTATTGATGAACAACGTATCAATAAGTGCCACATAGTTAGTTCTAAGTATTTAAACCAGAGTGATTCTTTCATATAGATAAGTATGTCTCAGGTGAAGGTGAAGTGCAGACAGGAGCTACACAGGACGGGATGAAAGGTCAGAGGCTGCACCAGTTGGTAAGTAATGGCTCCCTAAATATTAACCAGTTCTGAAGTGTGAGGTTATGAGATTGAAGGACAAATGTAACCCAAAATAATATGAACTAAACCACCAAATAATCTGAACTAAAGCCAGCTGTATATGTATTCTCCCAGAGTCAGGCAAGAATCTATTAAACTAAGCCAAGCACAGGGATTGCTTAACATTTCTTCAAGGGACAGTTCATCCCAAAATCAAAAATACAGATTTTTTACTCGTCTGTAGTGCCATTTATCCATCTAGATCGTTTTGGTGCGAGTTGCTGAATTTTGGAGATATCAGCTGTAGAGATGGCTGCCCTCTCTCAAGTACAGTGGAACTAGATGGGACCTGTTTTGTGATGCTCAGAGTTAAAAAAAAAAAAAAAATGCACTGACTCAACTCAAAACCAGTGTCTCTTTCCAGAAATCATGAGCCAGTTACTCAGCATAATCCACAGACCTTGTTGTGAGCAGTTTCATGTAGATAATGCTTTCTTTCTAGAAGAGAGAAAGTAGTTCCGGTAGATTCTACTGTAGACAGAAAGTAGTTCCTACATGAAACTGCTCACAACAAGGTTTGTGGATTATCTTGAGTGAGTTGGTCATGATTTCTGGACAGAGACATTGCTGTTGAGTTTTTCAAACATATTTTTTTGCTGCTTTGAGCTCCACAAGCGGCATGCCATCTACCACTACACTTAAGAGACAGCAGACTGATATCTCCACTACACCAAAAAAATCTAGATGGATAAATAGCGCTACAGGTAAGACAAAAAAAAAAGGGGCTTTTTTGATTTTGGGGTGATGTGTCCCTTCAAGATTTTCAAGAACTACTAAGAGCAAAACTCTCAAGTAACACTACTGAAATTTCAGAATGAAAACCAAAAGTCAAATCTCAATTGTAACTGCAGTTTCTTTAAACAGAACATGAATCTATCCAAATGCTCCAATGGTTTGGTTATATGTGAACAATTTGATGATTAAATCTAATTTGTCATCATGAATTGTTTCTTTCACTTCCTGTAGTTTTACATCAGTGACATAAGGCCAATCTGGGCATGTTCAGAAGCTTCTTGTTCCCTCTCCCTCTCTCTGATGTCATGACAGATGCACCTACGCCTCCCCCTTCAGAGTGGACACCAGGTCTCCACTCTCCTTTAGCTCCTTGATTATGTCCAAACCTCCGATCAGCTCCCCTTTCACGTAGAGTTGGGGGTAGGTTGGCCAGTTAGAGTACGTCTTGAGCCCCTGACGCACCTCTTCATCCTGCAGAATATCAAAGGTGTCATAATCCACCCCGGTGTTGTTCAAGATCTCCAGTGTCTGCTTGCTGAAGCCACATCTGGCAGCCTCCTTGTTGCCCTTCATGAACAGCATGACTGGGCTCTGGTTGATGATTTTCTTCAGGCGGTGCTCCAAGGTGACAGCCTTCGGGCAGGTGTTCTCCAGCTCTCCAGTCTCAGCCAGCTCCTTCACTATGTCCAGTCCTCCCACCAGCTCTCCGTTCGCATACAGCTGAGGGTAGGTGGGCCAGTTGGAGTAGGTCTTTAGCCCCTGTCGGACCTCCTCATCAGACAGGATGTCGAAGCTGCTGAATTGGACGTTGTGCTCCTTCAGTATTGCCACAATTTGCCGGCTGAAGCCACAGCGGGGATCCTGTGAGAGAGGGAATATCAAAAGGATTAAAATAAAATCATTTAGACTAACATCCTTTGTTATTAATGTTTACAACCCCAATTCCAAAAAAGTTGGGACATTGTGCAACATGTGAATAAAAAGACAGAAAGCAACGATTAGCATAAACTTTTCAAGCTATATACAATTGAGTACAGTACAAAAGATGAGATATTTTATGTTCAAGCTGTTAAACTTACTTTTTTTGTAAATATACAATACAATATAAACTTGATGTCTGTAACATGTTACAGAAATGTTGGGACAGGGTCATGTTTATGCCTGCAATACATCGTTTTTTCTTTTAACAACCCTCAGTAAGTGTTTAGATACTGAGGACACCACTGATGTCTGAAAAAGCCGCCTGGTTGGAAGCATATGTCACTCCAAAACCTATGTGCACCTTTCAGCATTACAGGGGTCTTGACAGATGCGATAGTTACCCATGATGCCATGGGTGCTAACATATCACCATGCCAACACAGATGCTGGCTGTTGAAATTAGTGCTGGTAATCATCTCTTTAGCCCGGAGGACACACTGTTCATGATTTCTGAAAACAATCTGAAATGTGGACTTGTCAGACCACAGCACACTTTTCAACTTTGTGTCAGTCCATCTCAGATGAGCTCGGGCCCAAAGAAATCTGCAGAGTTTCTGGATGTTGTTGTATACATCTTCCTCTTTGCATGGTAATCTTAACTTGCATTTGTAAATGCAGTGACAAACTGTTTACAGACAATCGTTTTCCAAAGTGTTCCTGAGCCAATGGAGAATCCTTTATACAATTATGTGGGTTTTTATGCAGTGCTGCCTGAGAGGTCAAAGGTCACAGGCACTCAATGTTGGTTTTTGGCCTTGCCCTTTACTTACAGAGATTTCTCCTGATTTTCTTAGTTGTTTAATGATATTATGGATTATAGACGTTGAAATCCCTTCATTCCTGCAGTTTTGTGTTGAGAAATTTTGTTCTTAAACTGTTGGACCATTTGCCCACGCAGTTTTACACAGAGTGGTGAACCTTACCCTGTCCCTACTTGTGAACGACTATACCTTTGGAAGATGCCACTTTAATGGCCAATCGTGATATTGTCACCTGTAACCAACTTTCCTGTTTACCTGTAAAATATTCCAAACAGGTGTTTTTTGAGCATTCTACAACTTTCTGGGTATTTTGTTGCCCCTGTCTCAGGTTTTTTTTTAAACCTGTTGCAGGCATTAAATTCAGTTATTCAGTTTCAGCATTAAATATTTTGTCTTAAAAGTAAATTAAAAGCATTAGCAAATCATTGCATTCTGTTTTTATTTATGTTTTACACAGTGTCTCAGCTTTTTTGGAATTGGTATTGTACATCACTTTACTGTAATGCAGCCTTTAAAACTAAGAAAACACTTACATCATATGATGATGCAACAACATCCAAAACCTATGCTCATATTATGATATCAATACAATATTGATATATTTGCCCAGCCTTAATTATTCATGACAATTTGATAGAACTCTATAATACTCATAACATTCTGTGCAGCATTTTCAATAGCATTGTGTGACTAACTCAGGTCTACTCATGTTTTTCACAAGAGTCCCTCCGCATACAACTCAAGATTCAAGATTCAAAAACTTTATTGTCATTGTGCGGACACAATTACATTGCAGTTGCGTCATTTTCGCTTGTTCATATCATCTATTTGGCTTCATTTGGAGGACAAACAGGACAACTGCTCTTAAATCGGGACAGTCCCGAGTTTTTCAGGACATCTTGTCACCCTACCTGTGAGGACCCCTTCATGAAGAGCATACAGGGGGCCGCATTGATCAGCTTCTTCAACCGCTGGTTCAGGTCTGTGGTGCTACTCTCCGCAGCTCCACCCGGGCTCCCGGCGACTGATAGGCGCTGTACCCTGTTGGTGAGCTCCGGAGCGTTGGCCCCGTCCAAGCGGTCTACCTTCTCTCCCGCCTTGAAGAAAATAAAAGTGGGGACAGACGCAATTTCATACTTCTCCGACACCTCCGGCACCCCTTCCGCCTCTAGCTTGACAAATGTGGTGTGCGTGTGTTCAGAAGCCAGCTCGGCCATCACATCGTTCATTTGAGTGCACGGAAGAGCCCATGGCGCATAGAAATGCACCACGGTTAGACATTTTCCTGCTTTGGATAAGATATCTTCAAACTGCTGCTGGGTTGTCGCCTCCACGAGATTCGCCATTTTTCTTTCACCTGTGTGAGCCGTGCAGCGATTCCGGTGTCGACCGGACGTCACATCCGTGGTTGTGTTTGGAAGCCTGGATTTGTGGAACTCTCGCGATATTTGTGTGCGATGTTTATTTATAGTGTACCTTGTATAGAGTATTGATTGTGGTTTATAATGTAATAACGCCGTGCTTAAGATTTGATCAGGTTTAGAGACACAAAACACTTGGTTAGGGTTGGGTAAAGATCATACTTTGGTTTAATATTATCACTCTCGCGAGATCTTTCGCGGGTCTGGGGTTCCCTCTTAGACGCGACCCACATCCATGTAGCCTGTTTGCTTTGGTCCTATCTAGAAGATTATGGGAACCCCGGACCCGCGAAAGATCTCGTGAGATTGATAATTTAAACCAAAACCATGAGTTTTTCCTGACCCCAACCAAGTGTTTTTGGTCCCTAAACCTGCCTAGATATTAGCCTCGGAGGTTTTCACATTATATGATATAATTAGTTTGTACAGCTTGCAAAATAACGGAACAACCCATACAAATCTCGCGAGAGTTTCGTAAATCAAGGGTTCCCTTCTAGATACGGACTGTCGTAGCTTCTGGCAAGTACCAGAGCTTCTACTAGGAAGTCATTTGCATGTTATTTGATGATAAGAAACAGCTGCTTACACTGGATAAGTTGAAAGGATAGTGTGACTTTTAAGGTAACTGTTAAATAACACACCACTGTCTTTATGAAAATACCTTGTTGTCTCTGATATGAAAAGTTTATTGTAACGTGTAGTGTATTTAGCACTAGCCTAGCGTCCTCACTAGTTAGCTGGTCAAAGTTAGCTTTGGTGCAGAACGTCTGTGGTTTTCAGGTTGAGCTAAGCGGAGTACTGCTAGCAAGCCAATGCTAACTAACGGTAGCTAACTAACGTTAACCGTAACTTAATTACTGTTAGCGTTACATGTCGCATTTCAAGTTGTTGTTAAATGTTAAATATCCGTGCCGTTGACTGGCCCGACAGAATACAGCTAATTTAATTTAGCCAACGTTATCCTTAGCTGTTAATTAGTAAACACCGTTAACATTTTGATGCTAACGTTACCTAACAAGCGAACTTCACTGACTAACGTCTGCTAATGTTATTTACTCTGCTAACTACTTTCTCCTATTTTACCTTTATGGTTTGGCTTAACAGAGTTAATACATGGCTATTTCCTCAACCTCACAGCAACTGTTGTGCTTACTGGACTAATTGGCAATTATTTTGAGAACGGATTAATTGGTTTTAGTCAGAATTCTCTTATCCTAGCTTCTCAAACTACTTATCTTACCTATCTGGCAGTAAACTTAAATACTGATCAAAAATGTTCATAATATTCTGACATTTCTTTTAGACCAAACAACTAATAGATTGATCGAGAAATTGAATTTTATAATTGACATATATTGACATTTTATACACTTCACTTTTGGTCAGTTAATTAAAATTGAGAATCAAAATTTCTCAGCTGGAGCTATATGCCAGCTAATATTGGCCTATTACCTATTTATCAAATCTGTGTGTATGGCAGCTTATAATAACCAAGAAATGTTAGAAATGTCAAAGATATGCTTGAGGTCATTAAGAGACAGTGTTTCTGTTACAGTGTTTGTTTACCAGAAGGCACTTAAGTGTTCTGCTCAGCAATGTTTTCACCATACCAGAATTTTTATCTTCCAGTATTATACTTGGTACCTCTTTAAATACCATGGCAAAAAGAAAAAGTTAGTTGTAAGAACACAAAACAGGATGACTTTTGCTTCAAGCTAAATTTCAGGTGGGACAATAATGATTTAAAAGAACTGAGGTCTTGAATGAGCACTTAGATCATTTTTTTATAGCTTCAGTAACTATAATAAACTGGTATTGTATTGTTTTAAACACATGGTATCCAAAAAGTATTGAAGTATCAATATTTTTGGCAGTGTTAATCTTCAGTCACAATTCTTTTAAAACAGATTTAATCAGGTTCAGGTTACTTTATTTATGGATCATAAAGCATTATTTATGTTAGGTGTTGTTATGTTTAGTGAATACCAGCTAACATAATGTTGCCAAAAATGTAAAACTCTCAAATATTGACATTGGCTTCACAAGTCCGGTTACAGTTAGGCTGTAATTTCTGAAACGCCTTGTTTTATGATACAGGAACACCATGGAAGAACAAACTGCTGACATAGAGGTGACAGTCAAAACATTAGACTCACAAAGCAGAACCTACACTGTTGGTGCTCAGGTAAATTCTTAATTTCATAACTCTGGAATGAATTCTCATTCTCAGTCACTCGTTTGAGGCAGTCTGATGCATGTCTGTTTCTTATTTTTTGTAGTTGACAGTGAAACAGTTCAAGGAGCATATTGCACCTTCTGTGGGAATTCCTGTGGACAAACAGAGGCTCATCTACCAAGGCAGGGTCTTACAGGATGAAAGGACTCTTGCAGACTACAGTAAGTACTCAAGGGCTCAATTAAAGCAATGCAGAATGCAGTATTATCTTGTTTCATGGGCAATTCCAGATTTGTTTTGGTTTTTTTCTTTTTTGCATTTTTCCTTTTTAGCTATAATAGTAGTGCAGGTTCTTAAAATTGATTTATCATTATTTCCTTCTGGACAATTATTTCCTTCTGGACAATAAAGTCTCTCTTAATCTTAATTATGTATACATTGATTCTTTTTGAACTTTTTTTCTACACACGTTGAATAAATAAGCAGGATTATTTTTGAGAATTAACATTTTAAGATTTAATACCAAAGCCAGAATGACACTTTGCGTGTGTGAGGGTCATCTAGGGTGTACATGTAAGCTGACTGCATGGGCCACTATGTTACAAGCTATAGAATACATACTTCACATGTGTGGAATGTGGACGCTTAATGCGTGAGAAAGTAATGACTGTCTATTTGAGCTTGTTCACTCTCTTTTGTCTGTCAGTATTTATACAGTATTTCTGGCAAAAGTAATTGGACATAATTTGAAGGCCTTCAGCAATATAGAATACAGTCAGAATTGTTCTTGCTTCTCAAAGCAAAAACAAAAGTGTCAAGTCAATGGACTATCATTATATGTACATATGTAACCGTAGTTTTCTGTTGTTGTCCCAGATGTGGATGGCAAGGTGATACACCTTGTGGAACGGGCACCCCCTCCACCCTCCCAGCCCGGTTCAGGGTCAGGAGGCACTTCAGCCGACAGTGGGCCCTCCTCGTCCTCCCAGGGAACATCACAAGTGCCTCCACATGATCGCAACGCCAACAGCTATGTAATGCTTGGCACTTTCAACCTCCCCGTTAACATCATGGATCCCCAGCAGATACAGGTAGGTTCAATTTATTTAGAAAGTCTCAGACCAAACGAGTTGCATTTTGGGCAATTCAAGTGCCAAGTTTTGACAACGAAAAATAATGTGTGGAATAATACAAATTTTAAAAAATTCTCTGCTGCACTGATTTTGATCCTGTCCTTGATCGGTCCAGTACTCTTAATGTTTATGTTTTTCCCAGTCATAATGGTGTATTTTTCATAATTCCTTGTACAATTTCTGAACTATTACAAAGTAATTACTAAGTCAAATTTTCTCTATTGATCTCCATTGATGATTTCTGACACACCTGAGCATGCATATAACAAAATGTAGTTGCATCACCGTCCCATCTTTCATGATGAAGAAATTGATTTTAGGGCTTTAGTCAACCAAAGAAAATCTTGTTGACTGAAATTCTACCTACTCTTCAACCAGTCAACTGGATGATAAGCAAAGAAAAGTTCAGGTATCTCTAGATTAACTAAAACAGCCAAAGTGCAGAGTGCACTCTACCTGGTGGCTTGAATTGGTGCTAATTAAAGTTACACAGTTCTGCCAAACAAATCAGCAGCACAAACACACACACACACACAGGTGACAAGGCTCACAGAGCAGAACCATCCAACTTCTGTACAACAACTAAGCTAATACAGCATAAACTTTGACAAAAAGCAACATGGAACACAAAAACAGTAACTTGAATCTGACCTGCTGCTCTTATTAATCAGTTGGCTTCAAATGAGGCTTCATATAAAGACAGTTTCTCTTAATTGTCCCTCAATAGTACCACATTAGTCCAACACCCCCCAGCCAGTGTAGCCACATTAGCAACATAACATACAAATTAAACACTAAAACAACATAACACATGGCAAAATATAACAGCTTTCGAGTTTGAAATCGATCCGTCTTTGAGCTTGCACCATCACTGTCCTGCACTCGTTGAGAATGCAGTCTGACGGAGTAAAATTACAGATTGTCATCAAAAATAAACTTTTTATCCACTCAGCTCTTTCTGTCCTCTGAAGCTGGGGGCCATTGTAGCAATTTATCCTGGTACTTTGAGAGGGTGCCTGTTAGCTTGGAGCTGAGTAGATGTTCAGTAAATAGCCTGTCACTCTCTCTACTCTACTAATAGAGGATTAAGAAGTGCTTCTCCTTGTATGAAAGTAACACCAGTGACTGTGACCAATGAGAACTTGGTTAGACAAAAGGATAAGAACCAACTGTCAACAAGGTGTCAGCCCTAGTTGATGTGTTTATTCCATTTCTGAACATCATAACATATCCTGTATGTAATTGAAGAATGTCCTCTGGTTTGTTGTATATATTTAGTTTCCAGTATGTTCCTCAGCCTTGTTGTTTTCAAAGGTGCATTTCTTCAGTGTCATGCTGTTATTCTCGTTTAGATGTCAGTTCAGCAGATGGTGTCGGGCATGGGAGAGAATGCCAGGAATGCCAGAGTCACAACCAGCACTGGGGTAAGATACTGTGACTGCTAATGGCATACAATCACACAAAACATTATCCTGTATTTGTTCATCATCACCTTCACTATTTCAGAGCAATGGGTCTGTGAATGTGCACATTGATATGGACCAGCCAGTGCAGAGTGAGCCGAGGCTGAGGCTGGTGCTGGCTGAGAACCTGCTGAGGGACATCAATGATGTTATCCACAGAATGGAGGTGAGAGCACAACCTTCACGTTACTCCAGTAGTAAAACTGCAGAGAAATTGCTTCCTCATCCATAACAAATTCTTCAATCTTGTGTCTTTTTTCAGGGTCGGCCGAGCGATTCATCGTCCCAAACAGAGGCAACTTCTGCTGCTGCTCCACCTCCTCCCTCATCTTCATCTACCACCTCCACTCCCTCTCCCTCTGCCCAGCCCATGGACACCTCCCCACCTCCAACAACTCCCCCACCTCCACATGCCTCTTCAGCACAATCTGAGGGACCAACACCCCAACCTGGACCCAAGTGAGACACCTCTCTCCTCCCATCACACTCAATTTAGCGCATAATTTATATGCAGGGTTTTTTAAAAGATTATTTTTTGGGCTTTTGCCTTTACTGGGATAGTGACAGCTGAAGAGTTGACAGAAAAGGGGGTAGAGACTCAACTAATTTCTTTGCAGTAGAGCAAAACAAAAAAAGATGTTTTTAAAAGTCTGTGTGTTCAGCTCTCAGTACTTTTGTTACTTTCAACTGAATCTCTCGGGTTTGAAGTTTAGTCTCTGTCCTGCATCACTGTTTGAACTTTCAGGTCTCAGCTTTATTTTACTGTTTTATATTCATTTTCAGCTGAATAGGAGTTGTTAAGTTACTGCTGATGAAACCCAACATTTCGTGATTTTGTTGCTTTTTAATAAGTGTTGAGATAACAAAATAGGACTTTTATTGCAAAGAATTTTCAGGAAAAATATGTTTACCCACTGTTTTACAGACGCTCTATTCAAGACAAGCGTGTATCAGTTAACTTTACCCCACGTGGATGCAGACTCTGCTGTGTCAAACTGAATCAAGCCAAGCAGCACATGTATAAAAAACGAGCAAAAGAGATGTAGAAGTTGCCGATGAAGACGACGAGCCTTTGTTGCCTTCGCTGAAAAGGGGTGAAAAGTAGGGGGTCCACCCAGTTGTCATGTTCCCATCAGTTACAATCAGAGCTTGAGCCAATAAATACCCGAGAGTCATTTGACCCCAGGAGTAAATGTTGATTCTACCTTTTCCCATTGAAGTCAAAAGCCAGATGTTAGAGAGTATTACTGTCTTTTTTTGTCCAATGTAAAAGGGGCTTCAGTGACTTCAGATAGTTACTTATGCCACATACTTAAGGAATTGTAAAAGCAATTCTGATTTTTTTTTCCTCTTCTTTTTACTCCAAACATGAAATTATTTTGCACACAATCAGTGCAGGTAATTCTCAACTTTATAAACATGAAGCAGATCATAAGTTCCACGTCAGGATTGTTTCTACTCCTATTAGAATGTTTAATTGAAATACCGTGAATATCTTTCTGTCCTTATACATGGTGTTGCTGTGTCACAGTCATTGTCATGACTACTCATCACTTATGTGAACAGTTGTTGTGTTTGATTGTAATCAGCTTTGTCCTTCCTTCTACCCTCAGTCATCCCAGCCCAGCTGAGTTGGCAGAGATGTTGTCTGAACTGCGGAGGGTGGAGGAGAGACTGCAGCCCTTCATTCAGAGAGCTCACACCATCCTGGAGACAGCCACCACCGCAGAATACAACAATAACACAGTAGGATTCAAACAGTCAAATAATAATTAACTGGTGATCTTTGGTATGTTTCTGAAAAATATGATTTTATTAGGATACCAACATAGCTATTAAAATGAATCAGAATCATCAGAATCAGAAATACTTTATTTATCCCTGAGGGGAAATTGTTTACGTTACAGGTGCTCCTTACAAGATCAGGAAAGATATATCGTATAGAAAAATAGAAAATGTGTATTATTTAAAAAAAATACAACATCACATCGTTAGTTATTAAAGCTCCTACAAGAAACTTTCATGTTGTGTTGATTTTTGAGGTCCCAGGGGCACAAATGCTGTAGTGTTTCCTCCCCCGTAACCACAAAGTATCACAGCAAAGATAAAAGTATCTAAATAAAAATCTCCTTCCTCTTAACTGACTAATGTACAACTAACTGTAATTTCGCTTTGGAAAATGTAAACACAGACTCATTTCAGCTGATTTAAAGGAGAATCTGACCTGGTGGCAGGCAAGAATTCCCATACAGAAATAACTGATCATGTCATGGATGGTTTGTTTGTGTATATAGGTCATATAGAGGCATCAGTATTACATTGAGACTGTGCAATAACGGTTAAAAACTGCTTGTAGTAACTTTAAGTTTGTAAGGTGCATATAACTTTCATTTCAGATAATTATTACACAGTTATTTTGTACTAATAGTATTGCTAAAAATGCAGTAATTTACCACCTTCTACTTGATTTACGTATATCATACAGTGTTTCTGTCCAAACAATCAAAAGATCTGAAGTTGTTTGGACCAAAGGGATGTACGGAAAAAATAAAGCAGTTAGCAAGATTTTGTGTGGGAGTCTATAGATTAATAGTACAGTATAAAAGTACAAATAATAGTACTTAAAATATAACTCTTGCTCATTTATAAAATATTATTTCTCTGCTGGTTACCTGGCAACTGATGATGACCAGGAAGGACTGACACATGACCCCCTTATAAAACATCATAATATGATAATCATTTTTACAGGATTAAACTGTAACATATGTGTCAATTAGTCAGTTTTAGTGGTGCTCATAGGGGGATTTTGTTATTATTGGACAAAGCCAGGCTAGCAGTTTCCTTCCATTACCACTCTTTGTGTGAAGCTAAGTTTGCCAACTGATGGCCGTAGCTTCATATTTAGTGAACAGACACGATACCCATCTAACTGTCGGGGAAAAAAGCAAATAAGTATATTTCAGAGCATGCTGCGTAATCCTGCAGATTAAAATAGATTATGCAGTTATCATTCAAAAAGTTTCTCTTTTGCCACAGGAGAGGGAGGAGGACCAACGTACTCTTGTCCTGACGTGGGAGTGTCTCCGTCTCCTTGGCAATGCCCTTGTGGCCCTCAGTGACCTGAGGCTGAACCTCATGAGCCCTGTGCCCCGCCACCTACATGTGGTCCGGCCGTTTTCCCACTATGCCACCCCAGTCACCCTGCCTGGAGCTGTGCACCACCACATCCCAGTGCAAGTAAGTGAATGAATGCATGTTTTAGTTAAAAGTTATCAAAGCAAACCAGGGATGTTAATGATTAATCATTAATTGATTAATCGATGTTAAGAATTTTACCAATTAAAACTGTATAAATGATAATGTATGTTTTATGTACCATTTCTACTGCGTCTACTACTGGGCTATTTCCAGGGATACTAAAATGCAAGGTTCATTGTGGAGCATAGAAAGAAAAAATTAACTTGCGAAACCATTAATCATTCCTCTCTCAACAATTACCACTTTAACACATACAAACAAATACATTAATAAATAAATAACTCGTAATGTGCTTGACAGCATTCTGAGTATTACAAGTATCTCTATTCGTTAAAAATCTGCAGAAATGTTGGAATTCTGCAGCAAAGATTTCTTGTGGGGCTGCACATTACTCATGTACCACTAGAATTGTTGAAATAAAAAGGTAAGACGTGTGATTTGTGTCTTATTAGTTATTAATGATTAATTGATTATTGATTGTTATGGTGTTTATCTTCAGTCAAGGAAAACAAATAAAATTTGCAACACTAATGTGAACCTTGAATTTGAAAAGATCAACAGTGCTTGCATCTTTATCAACAGATGAACTTCGGTGCCACGGTGACAAACAGCACTGATGGACAAGCACCACACACCCAGCCGGCCAACCAGTCGGAGCAGGCAGGTCAGGGACAGACCTCACCCCCACAGACTTCCCCGTCCAATCAGCAGGCTGGACAGGGACAGGCTGGCCCCCGGGTCATCAGGATCAGCCACCAGGCTGTCCCGGTGGTCATGATGCAGATGAACACGGACGGTGTGTTGTCCCCTACCCGCCACTGATTGAATGCTCCACTACATCAAAGCTCTTGAATGTTTGTCATGTTGCTGGGCAGCAGTATGTGGAGTTAAATGTGTGGAGTTAAATAAGTGCACCTAAAACATTACTGCGTCCTCTATGCACTGCTGCCACAAGCATTTGCTGAGTGAACTTAAGAATGGAACTTATGTGATTAGCAAGCTCAGATTTCACATTGTTTCACAATCTTTGTTGAATGGTGGCTCTGTTTTTGCATTGCACTTCTGTGGAGAGCAGCATACTGGAAATTACTGTTGGATTGTACGAAAGAGTTCAAACTATTTTTTGTTTTCATTTTTGTGTGTATGTGCAGGCCCAGGTGCTAACGCTGCTGCAGCTGGACAGCAAATGCCTGGACAACCAGGTAAGACCAGTCAGTAGTACATGGCTCACTACATTTGTCATGTAAAACCCCTTTCAGACCAGTTCAGATACGAGGAAAACTTTGTACTTTTCATGTGAATGTCCACTCACTCACCATACGTAGCTGAAGTTCTTCATGGATTCGGAGCACATTGCTGTGCTCAATCAACATATTGTAGCTCAGTAATTGTTTGTACTACATCTCTCAAACTTTGATTCACAGTACTCATATTTGTCGATTACAAAGAAAACACTACTGGACGTCTAGTGTACAATCACAGAACATGTGAGTTTATGTCAAATACAAATAACAGTGAAAAGTAACATCCTAATTTAAGATCTGCACTATCTAATCTATGACAGAACTTTATTTAAGTATAAAAAATCAACCGTTTTGAATAAAGTGAACGCTTTACTGTGAGCAAAAAAGATTATGACTAAAACATGAACAGACTGAAATTGTGACTAAAACTATGACTAAGGAGTTTTATTGACTAAAACAAAGTTTGCTTTGGATCAGAAAATGTTGCTATTACTTGCCGAGAACACAAGTAAAACATGTTCATCTCTTTAATTGGCCTGTCTTTCCTCCCTCAGGTGCCCTCCCCCCTGACTTTATGCGGAATCTCATGCAACAGATCAGCCAATACGCAGCTGCTGTGGCTACTAGTGCTGCAACCGCCACCGTCACTGGCCAACCAGTCCCACCCCAGCCTACCCCTCCTGGCTACAGCTCTACAGCTAACTCCTCAACTACCACCACTGGTCCCAACACACCCACCACCACCCCCACCCCCCCACCACCACCTCCCCATACTGGCCCCCAGCCCCAAGCCAGGGTTGTGTTCACACGACCCCCTTTTGGACCCAACATGCCTCCCCCACCTTTTGGCACCCGGGGAACTACCATCAATGTGAGAGCAGCAATGCCGGGTCAGCAGCCAGGACAGGTGAGAATCATGATTTCTGATTTGGTTCCTGGTTTTTAAGCTGATTTGTCAACATGATCAACTACAATTTAAATTTAAAAACTGTGGAACAAGGTAATAGCTCAAAACAATCTTAAGGAGGCGATCAAAGTTTTGAGATGGTCTGCTTTTGATTCAGACTTCCTACCTAAAAACTGTGATGCAAGGTTTAAAGGATGGGTGACTCATGGATTGACAGCGTATTGCACATTTTTGAATAAGGGGACAGTGAACAATTTTCAAAACCTAAAGATACAATACGGTTTGAATAATGATGATTTCTATAGATTCTTACAAGTTCGCCACTATATTGAGCAAATTTTGAAAGAGATCAAAGAAGAGCAATGGGACAATATTTTATTAAAAGTCTTCATAAGCGCATATGTCTCAGGCTCAAACCAAAAAACGGTCTCAAAACTCTATAGGGGTCTGCAACAAATGAAAGGTAACTCACTCCATGTAAAACAGAAATGGGAAATGGAAGGGAACTTCGTTCTAAATGAAGAAGCTTGGGAACAGCTATGTGAAATTCAATGGAAAACTTCAAATTCAGCACAATGGAGAGAGTTTTGCTGGAAAAACCTTATTAGGTTCTTTATCACTCCAGTTCAAAAAAGACAATATACCAATTCATCTGTATGTTGGAGACAGTGCGGATCCCAGGAGGCTAATCATTTTCACATATTTTGGTCCTGTTCAATATTGCTCCCCTTTTGGCAGGAGGTATATATAATTTTGAAAAAAGTATTCCAGATAGACATTCCATTTAAGTTTGTATCTCTATACTTAGGAACCCTACCATTGGAAAATGTTACCTCTAAGGATAAATATTTATTTCAAATTCTAACCGCCGCTTGTAGGAAAACCATTACAAGAAAGTGGTTGAAACAAGAGAGACCTACGGTGGATGAGTGGTTTGATATAGTATATGATATTTTCAAGATGGAAAGAATAACCTTTGCCATAAGATTGCAACAAGATGTGTTTTTAAAAAGATGGGAG
>JAJHUR010086971.1:0-22203 GCA_027495735.1 Lutjanus campechanus
CATTTTCCTGATTTATTACAGTAAATAAATTACAGATTTCTCCTTTAAATCATAAACCAGGGAATAGGCTGTTCAATAGACCCATTTAAATTTCAATAATTCTAATCATATCATTAAATAAAACTGCACAGTTGCTACAAGAAGTAGTGGAATCACAGCACTGGTTACTTTGTGCACTATTACTCTAATTACTCCCAATGCTGGTCATAACATAACAATTTACATAGGATTTTTTATTTTTAAGAAAGCTAAACTTGACTTAATCCAGCTTTATTATAAGCCAGTTGTCACTATTTTGTGTCTAATTAACATTTGGCTTACTAACAACATAGAAAATGTCCCATTTAACCATGTTACAGTTGATTTACTGAGGACAATTCTCAACAAAACTAACCCAACTTCTGTCAAGAGTTTGCAATTCAGAAATTCTCTTGTAAAACCAGATTGCACTGTCCACAATTAAATGCTTCTGTAGTCACAAGCAGCTCGAGTTCCAGTTAACTGAAAGTCATTGTACACACCAGCATGTTTCAGACTGGAATGCCAACTATTTTCAAACTTTACCGAGAAGGCTGACAAAGAACTTATTTGGCAGTGCTCGGCCTCACATCTAACGGCTGCTTAGTACAATCATAGTCTTCTACTGTTGGCCACTGAGCAGCTCCACTGGAGCGGTCAGGGGAGTTCAGCAGTTTGCTTAAAGGCAGCACAAAAGTTGTTTTTGTTAGAGTTTCATTTCCCTGTCAGCCTGGCAAGCTCAGTATAAGTCTTTCCAGAGAAATAAAACCGTTACAACTCTGAAATATAATAGGCCTGGTAACTGGGCAGGTGTGTCACTCTGACAAATCGTCCAATGTACCAGCGTGAATACTTGCTCTGCCTCCTGGAAAACCCTCGACACACATACACCAGCCCGCATCCCGTGACCCTATCAATCTCCTCCGTGTCTTTTCACTCGTCTCTGAGGCTCGCGGATCCTTCCAGAAATCTGGACATGAATGCTGGCATCGCGGTCGGGATGTCTGGAGCGCGGTGCCAGTCTCCAGTGCCACCGAGATAACATGCCAACATGAATCTGTTATCATTCAAAGAGCAGCCATGACGTGACACTGCCCTGAAGAGCTGCTGATACTGAAACACATTCATTTGTTTTCCAGTAAACATCCACATGAGAGTGTAATGTCATCTGTCCCGCAGAATAAAAGTCTGTCTGTCTGTCTGATATACCCTGTCCTTCGAAAGATGATGGGAGAAAACAATGACTCCATCTTTTCCATTCATTACATCACTACTGTTATATAATAAAGTAGAAATAGAATCAGCGAAGGAAAGAACAAACAAAGGAAATAATGAATGAAAGTGCAAACATGGCCCTCTTAATTGAATTGGGGTTTTGAGTCTCCAGCCAGCGAATGAGTCGAGCAACAACGCTGAAAAGAAAGATAAGACCTCCTCTTAATTTATTTGCAAAAAATACATGTCATTTTCTGTTTTCTCTCCTCCATTGCTCTGTCTTTCTCTTGTCTCTCTGGCATTAAAAGACAGGTGTCAGTCCCTCTGTTTGTCTCTGCATGTGCAACAGGCTCATGAATATGGGTTTTTGCTTTATCTCGACTTGTTTGTTTAGCCTGCGTACCCTGGACAGCTGCAGATGCTCTTTGGAGTGATTATCAATCTGAGAAATGGCTCCCGCACTGATCCCTTTTCAAATACTCTTGAAATGAGCCTCCTGCTTGGCTTACCATACATTCGGCTGCCTCATTATTTCAACCGATCCTCGCTGTGTAGTTTCCGCTCGCACACGGACAGCTATGAAAGAGAACCAGTGGAGGAAGAAGGCTCGGCCTGACAGAATATTTTTGTGCTGCAAGTCTTTGATTTTCTTAATCTGCAGCATTTGTTTTGAGACCTTTTTCTCTGTCACATTAAATAATTTCTTTTTGCCATTGTTTACCTGCCTTCTATTCTGCCTTTAGATTGTCTCACATCATAGTCAAATAGCTGAAAGATATGACTGAGGGATCAACATCCAAGAAACATGGAGGCAAACTGACACCCCCCAGCATGGCTTTGCATCACTTCATTAGGGATGGCACCATCTCTTTTCTGTCACCCAATGCCAGTAAGTCTTTAAACTACGACAGATCAAACTTCTGTGTTTCGACAATTGCAATTTCATGTCCACATTAACAATTTTTAAAGGGGTAGTTCATCCCAAATCAAAAATGATCAGCAGTAGAAGCCCTTTCCACTGGCTGTCCCATTGTTTTCCTATGGAGAGAGCGGTGTCATGACTAATTAGCACCACCACTCGGATCTGCTGCTGACCGCTGTGCTCAAAGTTCAAATTATTTGAACTCTGACTTGCCGCTGACCTTTCAAAGGACAGCCAATGAGATAACAGCTGTATGTGCAGATGCAGGCAGATGTATGGGAGTGACACAAGCAGAGGAAGGAGACTGATGGTGGAGTCTTGAAAGGGAACCCCAGACCCGCGGAAGATCTCGCGAGAGTGATTATTTTAAAGCGATAGTTCATCCAAAAATGAAAATGCACTCAATATCTACTCACCCCTGTGCTGTGCTGATGTGAGGATGGGTGAGGATCTCCAGTTCACAATTGAAGTGAATGGTGACCAGTTTTAAAATGTTTAAAAAAAAAGAGCACAAAAAACCCCACAAAATGTCTCCATACTGCTCGTGTGGTGTAATCCAAGTGTCCATAAGCTGCAACATTGAAATTTGAACCCAAATTTGACATCATTTGCACCATGTTTTCAGACTGGAGCTGCGTGCACACTCCAGGTGTCAAGGTATTGCAAGATCTCTTATATCTCATGTCGTGCTGCTTGGGCGAGAGCTTGTGTACCCGCTTCAGGCGTGTGCATGCGGCCTATTTTTTACAGTTATTCACACAACAGCTCTTATCCATTTGTTTCATTCCCACAGCATTCTGCATTGTCGCTGCCATTCAGTTGTCTTTTTGCTTGCAGGGTGTAACCGCAGTGGCTTCTGCATACTGTGATGTCACATGCATACCCTCTATACAAGTGTACATTTGTGGCAAATTGCCTCAGTTGAAATTATGCTTTTTCAAAGGCAAGGCACAAATCCTTAACAATGCGTCTTGCAGACTTGTGCATTAAAAACAAGCTGAGTGGTTGACTCAAGTACTGTATAACTGGGAGGCGGGTTTAAGATGAAAAAAGGCAAGGCAAGTTTATTTCTATAGCACCATTCAGACACAAGGCAATTCAAAGTGCTTTATAGAAGCATAGAAATACATTAAAGATAAGAGAATAGAATATACATTGGAGTTGCATTTAAAATACAATAAAAACCAAAAGCCAAAACAGGTGGATAAATTGTTAAATAATAAAGAAAATGCATTTACAAGTGCAACGAAATTTGTCCTAGCAATCCCTGCGTACATTCAGCTCCATGCAGCCCAAAGAAGCATCTTGAAAATGGATGGTTTGACGGATGAATGAATGAATGAATGAATGAATGGTGGGCAGGTTAACTTTGATATCTAACTTTATAAAATATTTCATATACTTCTTCATACATATTTTGATCCTTATTTGAATCATAGTCTACATAAAACTTTGAAATGGAGAACATCATTACTGCCTCTGTGCTGCTTTGAGGTCTGACAGGCCTTCAAACTCACAAATGTGTTACCGGCTGGCAGTGATGGACTCAGGGTGTCTGAGGGCCAGGGGCGAAAAAAAATAAAAAGGGCACCAGCGCACTGCAAGTTGTGGTGCCCTTTATTATGTTTTGTCCACTGGAACGGTACCCTTAGAGGGCACTTTATCGACCTTGTCTTGGACATTTAGACACCCTAGAGAGAACTTTAACAGGTATGTCTACTGGAAGGGCACTTTATCGAGTTTTGTCCATTGGAGGGGTATCTTAGAGGGCACTTTATCACGTTTTGTCCAATGGAAGAGGCCCTAAAGGCAACTTAATCATTATGTCTTGGACATTAGGCCACTTTAGAGGACATTTGTCATGTTTATCTACCATAGGGGCAACCAGGAGGGCATTTATGCAGTGTTTTTTCAAACATGGGGGCCTAGTAGGCCTTCCTACATGAAATTTCATCGTCTTTGATATCTGGAAAAACATGCCCCTCTTTTGTTTTTCTCCTTTGGTTGTGTTTCATATTTTGTTTGATTGGCCACTTATCCTTAACAACTTGTCAGCTGAATATCTGGAACAATCAAATACCCCATGAATGAATTCATCAACATGGAGAACCGCACCAGATGTGTTCTGTCTGCCACGGTAGCTGAAAACCACTTGGAAACAATATTTTTTATGTGAAGATTGGTTCTCAAAATCTATTCAGAATGTCAGCTACTTACATTTTAGACCGCAGCTCTGCATTATTTACCAGGTGCCTGAATCATTTGGTTGCTCCTGCATGTGGAAACCAAACTTGTGTGAAAATACATGTTAACGTTTCTGCGGATCGATGCAGAGACGCGCACCTGTGGGTCGCAGAGGCTCAGAAAGGAGCCAATTTGCACGCCTCTAAAATCTTAACAGCGCATTGTTCGACCCGACGTGTCAAATGAACCAATTTCAAATGAAAGCGAAAGCTGGGAGTCAACTGCGCATGTTAACCTCAAAACTAAAAATCCATAGAATTTTATAAGAAAACCGCATCGAAGCAGAGAAGCATGTCCCTGCCTTTAGTTCTGTTTTGAGCGTGTGGATAACCACATGTGTATGTGTGTGTGTGATGAAAAAGAGTATAAGGAATGGTCCACAGATTGGAGCTGCTGATTGTTTTATATGAAGGCAAACCCAGCAAGGGTTGAACAAAAGGTGCTGAAATCCTGTTGTGGAAAAGGAATGCGAGATATACCGAGGGTGCAATCAAATCCGGATTAACCCTTTGCTCTTTAAATCATTGTCATATCAATGTGTGTGAACTTATTGTCCTCTATCACACACACACATACATCTCATAGGCATGAGCTACACAAGACAACATTTTCTAAGCAAATGGCAAAAAAAAGTAAAGTGCCCTCTTTGCTTACGTGTGTGCGTCTGTGTGTAAAATCTATGGGGGGGGGGGCTGCACTTTTTTATCTGTTAGTATTGAACACAGCTTATCAATAAACGCAGAGAAAGTAAGTTCTGTGGCCATGTCTTTGATATATCTGAGTTTTCTAACCCCTGCCCTTGATACCCTGAAACCTGCTGCTTCGCTCCCAATGAGCATTGATTCAGCTAAATTATTTATCTCTCTCTGGCCTTCTCTCCATGTCTCTCTCTCTCTCTCTCTCTCTCTCTCTCTCTCACACACACACAGACACACCAACACATCCACAGCTATAAACATAAAAATATATATTCTATAAAGGTATACTACTACTTATAGCACAGATGAGGCTTTCTCCCTGCAGGTAAGCCCTTAAAGGTGCTATGCATTTAAGACTGTTAAAGAGCTGTCCTGATGTACGCTGCTATCTTGAGTCCTATTCCAGAAACTGTATAATAATACATTTCCTAAGCTTCTCACAGTGTTACCTTTACCCTTTAATACAGAGCAAAAGCAGAGGCAGCTAACACAATATGAAATACTCTACTGTAATGCTTAACGACAGGCTTAAGAAATACATTTTTCAGTCGCGAGTCTTCATCTGGCACCCCGGTATTATCTCCCATTGAGTTTCTGTGACTTCAGAGCTGACAAAATCTTTTCCTCTGCAGCTGTTTCAAGTTCAAACCAGGACTTGAAGCCCGTAGTGCAGACTGGTGGCTTTGATGCATTAACCAACAGCACTACATGGGGAGTATGGTACCAGCAGATGTTGTAACACATGATGGAACAACAATGGCAGCGAACATAAAGGGGATTTAGATTTGAGAGAGCACAGCTTTGTCTGAGAGAAGGAGCATGAACTCTTCATTTTTTTTTTTTTTCCTTGGCAGTTTGTTGGGACATGACTGCACACGTTATTAGCCAATGCGTCATTAGTCAGCGCAGATCAATCAAGGTATCAAGCATGACATGACAGATCCACATTACAGTCTCTTCATCAATGCCATAATAGAGTTCAGTGTTTCTGCTCCACATTCAGCAAGCTAAGGACTCACTTTTAGTTCCACAGCAATCCCTGACCTCATGTCTCCATCCATCCATCCATCCATTTCCTTCTATGTAATCCCTCCAGTGAGGTCTGGGTCTGCCCCAGGGTCTCATCCATGTCTGTTTTCTGGACGTGCCCAGAGAACCAGAAAGGAAGGTGTCCAGGAGGCATCCTAATTAGATGCCCGGACCACCTCAGCTTGCTCCTTTTTTTTTTTTTTAACACAAAGGAGCTACTCCAAGCTCCCCCAAGATGTCTGAGCCCCTCACCCGATTTATCTCTGAGCCCAGCCACCCTAGCTACTTGAATCTGCGACCTCATTCTTTTGGTCGCTACCCAGAGCGCATGACCATAGGTGAGGATTGGAACATACAAGACCCACTGGTAAATTGAAAGCTTTGCCTTCTGGCTCACTTCCCTTTCAACTGTTGGAACTTTAATTATACTGAAATATGCCTGCATTCTCCACCAATAAGTGGAGGAAAATTGCCCACTTAAATTATATTGAAATATGCCCAAATTCTCCAGCAATAATGTAGGGATAATTTTGACATATTCCAATTTTTATTCTCCGCCATCCCATACGGGGAACCATTACTTTGATCGCTCGTCCAGTGAGGTAACCTCAGAGTTGTGATAAAAATAGTGATTGTCTCTCTCTTATTGATCATATAAGGGAGTTCATATTACATAAGCTGTTAGGAATTGACTTACTCAAAAGAGAGCAAAACTGAATCTTTTCATACAGGAACTGAAAGCTTGAAAGAAATAGAAAACAATGACATTATATTTTATTACATTTATCACTAACAAACAAAGACGCAACAAGAAAACAACAAACACTGAACAAATAAACGCCAAGATGAATAACAGATGGATGCGGATAACTGAGCTGAACAAATGAATGATTAATTAGTAATTAGAGGACCAGTGTGTTCCAAAATAAACCATGTGGAAAAGGAGGCAATAGCAGAACTTAACATTTATCAAAACCATGTTATAACACTGTTCTAGCTGAGAGTATTAAATGTTTTGCCTTTCCATTTAGTTATTTTGATTGGAGTTAAGCATTTAGTTCCTACCTAATCCTCCCCAAATTAGGCAAATATAAGCATCACCCACTCTGTTTTGTTTCAGATATTTCTTTTTTATGATCTTTATAAAGAACTAATAAATTTTACTACACATTTATCATGCTTCCATATTTAAAATTATGGTTCACATTCAACTGCAAACCTCCCCAGTGCGTGCTGAAGGTCATACTATGACAAAGCTAAAAGAAATGCAAAAAGAAAAGGCGCAAATCTGCTGTTCCCAATCGTGAGATTTCCAATTCTTAGGTTCAGGTCCTTAGAATTCATGTTCCCTTACATAGAAGTTTTGTAGTGAGCTCAACACAGTGTGGTCTTCACATTTCAAGTTTGAGCACTGGTATTGGAGTTGAGTTACTGGTATCAGTAAAGTTGTTTAAGAGCGTCTCTACAGCCAACTCTTTTAATCACACGTTGTACGCTTGACCTTTTAAACTTATATTCCTCTGCCAGAGAGTCCAGCCTGAGGGCGAACTAGACAAAGTTGTTGGAACGTTTGAGCTGCTTTCCTTCGACTGATGATACCATGATCTTGGCCGTATCTGCTCTGGAGTGGGGAAATCAGCAGTGGGAGGAACTGACTGCTGAGCCACTGGACTGGCATTGTAAGAACCAGTTGAAATGATTTGGGAACCTACAGTTTAAGGGTACTCTCGGGTTATCCTCCTTTGGTATTCTGGACACAGTCATCAGAAAAAGACTTTACAGTCAACCCAGGAGAAAAATAGATATGGCCTTTTGAGTCTTTTGCAAGTCTTGCAACCATGATAGTTTCTCTTACAAACTTGGAAGGGGAAGGTGAAGACGTGTTTGCAATGTGCAAGCTCACCACTACATGCCACTAAATCCTACACACTGTTGCTTTAACTGATTGGCTGATGCTTATTCACGGCCATCAGTTGTCTAGCAATATTCATGCAGGTGCACTGAGTGACATTTATAGCCTGACACTTCGCACTATTTGGCAGTTTTTTCAGATTACTGCTGAGGCTTTTGCCTTTAATTCGATAGGAACAGCTGAGGACATGACAGGAAAGGCAGTAAAGAGAGAGGGGGGATGACACGCAGCAAATGGGCCACAGGCCGGAGTGGAACCGGTGGCCGTTGTGGAGGACCAAGAGCCTCAGTACATGGGGTGCACGCTCTACCAACTGACCTATATGGAAATTTGAACTATCAGTTTGCAGACATGCTTGTGTAAATGCTGTTTGCTACCACGACTCCTTCTGCCAACCCCTACCTTGAATGCTATGTGTTTGGCAGTGTTGATTTTACTAAGATTTAATTTTCATGTGTGTTTATTGGGTGGGATTAGATCCCTGTTGCTGTTCAGGGCTTTTTTTCCCCACCAAATTTAAGTGCAAAGCCATCTGCTACAAATGATTTTTCTTTGTTCATGATTTATATCAAGAATTAATAAGTCAATTAAATTTGTTGGAAAGTTAGTCTTTGGGCCAAGGAGTGATCAATTTTTATTACCCTTTATATTATGTTTAATTTTTTTTTCTAAAATATCTTTATCCAGCAGTTCCAGGCCATTTTTGCCTTCATTGATTTTAGAATGATTTGTCAAACAGTATTTTCAACAGACCTTGGTACATGACATATATACACAACCACAAAGTTATTGTTTCTGGATATTCTGTCATATGAAAGCCGTGGCCTTTTGGACAAAAAATCTAATCCCAGAAATCCTTGTGCAACTGCAGCCCAATTTACACAATACATACACATATAAAACTCTGGCCATATCTCCACAGTCACTGTAATGTTTTCATATTTGTTCTTATTCTAATTTTTGCTCTTTGGTCTAATGTTTACAGGATTTAGGTATTCTCTGAAACTTAACCTCATTGACTTACCGTGAGTATTTTAATGCGAATACAGATGCAAACTAAAACTGAAGAATATTTCACTACTAAAGTAACAAATTTAGAGGGTTGTGCAGCCTTGGCAGACATGTGCTCTCTGCATGCTTTCTAGGTTATTTATTTATCTAATCATAAAAGCAAAAAGGGAAAAATAAGACCCAAGTCTAAATTCATCCAAATTTACTTTTATGTATTTTCCAGTCTGAGGATATTAAAAAATGCTTTGTGCTCAGAAATACCTACTAAACTGTCATTTTTTGACTAAATAAATAATACATTATAAAGATCCAGGAAAACAATACCTAACTAATAACCTGTTTTAAAGTCATTCTTTGTCTCTAAAAACTTTCTAATGAAGGTGCTACAGTTTGCCAAGGTTGTGCCCTTGGGCCTAGTGTGACTCAACAGAAGTTAGGAGCAGAAACAGAGGGAGAAACAAAGAGATATATAGGGGAAGTTAGAGAGAGGGAAAGAGGCAGAGGCAAAAACAGGCACAGAAAGAAACTGCAGCCAAAGTAATGAGCATTAGAAAAGCAGAGCGAAGATGAAAAGACTATCTTCCATGTTTTATTCATATAGTTTGTTTTTAGCCTGTCGGCTCACATTATCTGCTGTGCACACACATACACATCAGCATTTATAAGAGCTTGCACAAGATGTTTTTTTTCTTAATACAGAAAAAAATGTCCAGCTGAATGGCAGTTTACAGGGCAAAATTTTTTTAATCCTGTTTGGAAGCCACAGACAACTGACTATTGGGGTACTTTCCACGTTTCCATTTTATACCAGGGAAAAAGGAACAGCTATTTTATCCTATGAAATTGATAAAACTGAAATAGAAAAGAAAAGGCTCAACAGAACCATATTGCAAATACACTTTACCGCTACAAGAATTGTTTCACCACAGAGGAAAATGGAAAAACAACAACAACAGTTGACTAGAGCTTATTTCATATTCTCATTATTCACACAGTATATATGTCTGTGAACCCTCAAGTAGAGTGGTGCATCATATGACGTTGTTATCAGGAATGAAATGACTATTTATGACTTCATGATGGGATTATACAGGAAACACTTTAACTTGTCATAATAGGAAAAGCACAGATGTTACTGACAACCAGGGAGCCTTACTTTTAACAGGAGGACTAATGCCATTCAAAAGAAAAGTCACTTGTTAACTTACTTTTGCGTCACCAAAAATGAAAACTGGGAAGAGGAAAATTACATAGCTGAAAACAATAAAACACCGACACTTATAGCCTACAGTCGACCTACGTCATGTTTCAACATGCAACTAGCCAGTTAGTTTCTGAAAACACAAGCCTAAATACAAACTATAAAAGTGCACAGGCTTTTCAAATCACCCAACCAATGTTCTCTGTGGTTTACTTTTTTATAGCACAGAAGAAGTTTTTTTTTCAAAATGTGAGTTGAATAGACTTTCAAAGCTAAAAAGTCTCTCCACAGACGCACTTGTCTCGATGGTGTTGGAGAATTTACTTGAAGAAAGATTTGACCATGGGGACTTTGTTATACATCCATCTCAAGACCTGACTTGAGATACTGTGCGATTTCAGTGTCTGCTGAGACTGCGGGCTGTGTCTCACCTCTGTCTCAAATACAAAAAGTCACCCTTTGGTGAAAGAAGCAGGCAGTGGTGCCTCTTACAGTGGTGAAAATTCAGTAATATCGAAACAGTAACACGCTGCCAATTTCAAAATGTAACTAAATAACAGAGTACTTGAGTATGTGTTAAAAATGTGTATTTCAAAGCTAAATAGTCAGGTGACACCATACAAATATGAAGCTTCCATATTTTATTCTATCCTCAAGCTGTGAGGCTCCTAAATTCAGCCTCCACACTCCATCACGAAAAACGCTTTTATTTTCATGATTCATTAGTAATTTTATAAATCATTTATTAATTCATGAAGTAAGCCCAATCAGCACTGTAAAAAAGCAAAGTAAGCTACATGCAAAAGACAAATTCACATTTAAAAATACTCATCAGTTGGTTGAAACTAAGGATCTGCCTCTCACTGGACAGATAACCAATCATATTTGAGATTAGAGTCACAAGTGCCCCCTTATGCCCCCCCAAAACAATTTAAGTTCACATCTGTGCCTACAAATGATTCATGAATGCCCATTCATGTGTGTCAAAATAAATGCAAAAATCATCACACATGACAAAAAACATATCAAATAACATACAATAAGAAGGTATTACATCTAGAAAAGCACAAGATAAGAAGGTAATATTAATAAATTTATTGTTGTTGTTGTTGTTATTTTTATGGCAATAAAAACACTACTTCTAAAATAAAAGTTTTACCCATTTATACTGTTACCACACACTTTAAACTAAATATTTGCAGAAAAACACGTGTTTTCAGTCTGCTTTCAAAAGATGATAGTGTTGTAGCAAATTGTATCTGCTACAATATTGAGAACACATTGAGAAAATCAAAAGATTCCCTGCAAAGACATGCATTCACTTACGAAAGTCAAAAATGTTCAAGGCTGTACAGACATGCAGAGTTAGGTCAGCTTGAAGTTCCAAAAGGCACTGCAATAAGAAACGTTCAGTCAGTATGAAGGAAGAGGCTGAGCTCTGTAAACTTGTTAAATGCAGTCAACAGCTTGATTAAATAAATAATTTGAATGAATACTGGATCAATTTTCTGACTGTGACACTGTCTTCCAAATTCAGAACATGTAGGAGTAGGGTGGTGCCCAGAATAGGTTCTTGCTCCCCACTTGTGTTCTCAGGTTTTCTATCTGCCACTCTTCGCTCTCTTTGCACTCACATTGAGAGGAAAAGTCACTCCAGGTTGCTCCACAGAAAACACAATGAATCCCATTCAGCGGATGTAAACACAACAAAACAGAATTCAGAGATGGGGAGGTCACAGACAAGGCAAACAGGCTCAGATTTGCCAGACAGGGAGCACAAAATATATAGAATAATACAGAATAACTTCAACATTTTAAAGTTTTAGTAACAAGTTATTGAGTTAAGAGATCATATGAAAACACTTATATTAAGGTGCTTGTAATAAGTTTTAGTTAATAGGAAATAAGGCCCTTGTAGCATGCTTATTAACATTAAAATTTATTAATGAGACTGTGTAACTGTTAATACTAGATAATAATCATATTTATTGTTATAAGACAGTTATAGCGGTCTTATGATAAAGTTATACGTAATAAGATAAGTTAATACGTAATAGACTATTTGAGAATGTTTTTTTTTTTTAAATCTTTATAATAGCATTACAAACATTTATTTAGGTCAACTAACTTACCGACTTACTTTATTATGCATTTATTAGCAGTTAACTATGCATTTATTAACAGTATTCATTGTGGGAGTACCTGCTCTAAAATGTGAACAAGGCGTATCAAGGTTAATTAATCCTTTACTATGCACTTGTTAACAGTTCCCTGTGATTTTTAAAAAAATTATTACTATTTAAAGCTTTTTCCCTCTGCTAATAATTGCTAATAAATGTGTAATAAAGTGTGCCAAAGCAACAATAAAATTAGCAGGTAAGTTAATTAAAACTCAGTAAATATGTTTGTAATGCTGTTATGAATAATTATGAGGCAACATTCTCAAGCAGTCTATAAACTATTAACAATTTTCTTATAAGTCTGCTCATAAATGTCATAATCTAACAAGAAACATGTTTATTATGCTATTATTAATACATATTAATGTTAATAAGCATCCTGTAAGGGCCTTATTATCTATTAACTAACACTTATTACAAGCACCTTGATATAAAGTGTTACTGAAACACACTTCAGTTCCTGGTAAGTTTGGAAGTCAGTCTGAGACTCACACATAAGGATGAGTACAGACACACTTCATACACAGTCCTACAGTCAGTCAGGGAGCTCCTCCTTTGACTGTTGATGGCTAAAAAAAAATAAAATAAAATAAAGAACTTTCAAATCTGAAGCATTGACAAGACGAAGGTCTGCTGTTGTTACATCTGAACTCATCTTGCTTGTGGTATGGAGCGAGGGGAAGCATCAACACACTGACTTTCAAAAAAGCCGCTCTGGCTCTGCACCGCTCGCACACCTTTCCTGCCTCCAGCTTCTCCCTGTGTTGTCAGTGTACCTGTCATATACAGTACCTGTGTGGGGTGTGTGTGTGTGTGTGTGTGTGTGTGTGTGTGTTTGAGCCTGAGCTTGACTGTGTGCAGCCGCGTGTTTTTCCCCATAACATGAAACAGAATCATTACAGCGATTCTCCTTGAAGGCACCATCTGTATTAAAGGTGCAGTGTGTAAGATTTAGGGGGTGATCAACCGGCAGAATCAGGGCAGAAATGGAATATAATGTTCAAAAATATGTTTCCATCAGCTTATATTACCTTAGAATGAACTCTACAGAGAGTGTGGGCCTTCTTCCATTGCGGCCATCATGTTATATCACGCTGTATCACCGGGTCTAGAGAGGGCCATTCACATTCTCTTTTTACCAGTATCACAGCCACCATAGGTTCTCTCTGTGGTGTAAGGTAGTTATGATGGGTCCCAGTGCAGGTTATTATGAGGGGCCCTATACACACACCATTAGGCATAAATACATGTCTATAAGTATATTTCACCAACAATGTGTTTGATTTTACAGTCAGATGAGTTAGTCACTTTGTCAGTCTTGGCAGATTTTAGCTCCTGTGTGTCGTTTCATCACGTGATCAAATAGTGCGTATCTGTTTATGATAAAAATACTAAATAAAACAAGAAATTATTCATTATCCCTGTCAGGAGTAAGCCAGTGGGAATAATGGAGCTACATCTTGGACTGATCAGCCTTTTGTTTTTTTTAATTGTGCACATTCATGATTGTATTCTTGAAAATACCTGAAAAACCTTTTTTTTTAAAACTTTTTTTAAAAAAAACTTTTTTTAAAAAAAACTTTTATTTAAAAAAAAAATGTTTTTTTTTTAATGACTTTAATGCCTGTCTGTTTTCATGGCCACAGACACAGTTTTCATGTCATCCCATTCTTGTGAGCACGATATCTCAAGAACGCCTTGAAAGAATTTTTTCAATCTTGGCACAAATGTTCACTCAAAGATAAAGTGATTCAATTTCATTGCTCAAAGTATGAACGCCAGGGTCGCTGTGACCTCACGTCCGCCCCGTTTTTGTGAAATGTGGTATCTCAAGAACACTCAAAGAAGACTGGACAAGACTATTTTAAAAAGTTTAAGAGTTTAAATTGAAAAGTGTTTCGAAGCAATTAAAGCTCATCTTAGGGGTGAAAAGAAATAAACTTGAAATCACAAGGTTATCTGTTGTAATTGACTGTTTTAATAAGGAAATAAAGGTGTGAGAACATTTCCTTTGTTGACATTTTGTGAGTTGATTTTGTTTAATTTGTCATGGCTCTCACGCATCTCCCAGCTTTCACCATACGTGTAATTTGTTGTCCTTGTTTTTTGTTCACTTCGACTTCAAATTCAAATTTGAGCCATTACCGCTTTGATTCTGGCACCAACAACACAGAAAGATGACATTTTAGCTTGATTTTGTGGCCTACTACTCTGTGTTTGCCTCCGGTTTTTCTTTCATTTTTCAGCTAACACTGTACTCGCGATGTCACCCCAAAAAAGGGTCTCGAGTTGTGTGAATATACCTGCAACTTGACATGATAAAAAACAATCACAGGTCAGGCATTTCAGTAATACAAAAAGGCATGCATTACACTGCCAAAAGTGTGTTGTCTTTTTAGATTTTGGAACCATGGGGATTTGTTCCCATTCAGCCACAAGAGCAGCAGTAAGGTTACTTCATGCTGTGTGATGAGGCCTGGCTCGCAGTCAGTGGTCCAGTTCATCCAAAATGTGTTAGATGGAGTTGAGGTCAGCGCTCTGTGCAGGCTAGTCAAGTTCTGTCACCTCAGTCTGGGGAATTTCTTTATGAGAAACCGGCTTTGTGCAGAGAGCACTGACACGTTGAGACGCAAACTCTTGCTAGAAAAATGGATTCTTATTGGTTTATTGTCAGTGTATGATGAAGCATTAAGATTTCCCCCAACTGAAATTGGAGATGTAGCTGAAACCATGAAAAATAACAAAAGAGACAAAAGTAGGTGATGTCCAGGTCCAAAATGTTCTCACTCCCAACTCGTCAAATAAGGCGTCTCGTTTGGTGCTCCTACAGCCCAAACTAGATTGCTATAGGTGCCCCTCCGGTGTTGGTCTTGCATGTGCAGGGCTCCACGTTCAAGTTAGTAATAATTTAAAATTAAAAGCAAGAAAATTGTTTGGGTCAATTTCGTTGATGAATAATCAAGTCATAGTAGTGTACTTAATGTTAATAATAGGTTAGTGTTTGTTGCCTTCAGGAGTAAGTCAGTGGTCACATACATAATCTACATGAAATACATAAGTAAGTACATAACTTATTTCACTTATGCATGCTTACATCACTCATGTAACATCTTAAAAAATTGACATTGACTTGGTCTCACACGGGGCACAAACCCCAGTTTCCTGGATGAAAGTCCAGTGTTTGTGGTGTTTGTTTGGCCACACACAGACTTTCTTGCTCTTCATACTACATCACGTGACTTTGACGGCACATTAAAGCGTAACACTAGAGGGATGCCTCCAGAAATTAAGCTACAGACATACCTACAACATTGTGGTTTGAAGCATAAGGGCACTGACCAGGCTTCTGTATTTTACAGTATGTGTTGGGTTCATTATCATCGTACCCTAACTCACTCCACCCTGACCAGCTCACTCAACAAAATTAATTCATGGATGAAAGCCAACTTTCTCAAACTGAACTAAAAAAATCTGTTATGATCATCCTTGGTCCCAAAACTCTCACCAACCTCTGCCTCACCATCGACATCTCCACTCTGTGTCCTTCCCCACGCAGCCACAAACTTGGAGTAATCTTTGAAAGTAGCCTTTCATCACAAAAACACCACTAAACCTCTGTCCCTCTCCCTTTGTGTCCCTGAAATCTTAGCCTTCATCACTTCTACTATTGGAACAGCATTCTCTCCAAAGTCCCCTAATAAACTCCGGCACATCCAGGACTCTGCTCGCTCCTGCTCTCGTGACCACATCGCTCCTGTCCTGAAGAACATCCACAGCCTCCTCATCCCACAATAGAGCCCATTCAAACTCCTTCTTTTCACTCGCAGAGCCCTCAATAACAAGCCCCCACCCCCCTACCTAACGGACGTTCAATACCCCACTCCATTCCTCTGTCACCAACCACCTGTCCACAACAGCGCGGCTGTGGTTGTGGCAGTAGAGCCATTTGTAAGTCCGCACGTGTGCAAGACTCCCACTTGGGCGAAATACTGAACCCCAAATTGTTCCTGAGTGTGAGTGTGTGAATGGGTGAGTATAGAATTAGCGTGGGCCGCTTTGGATAGAAAGTGCTGTATTGCTTTTGATGAGCGGGTTGGCAACTTGCACAGCAGCTTCTGCCATCAGCATATCAACGTGAATGTTGACATGTGCTATAAAGTGCTCTGAGGGGTCGGTAGACTAGAAGGACTCTATAAATGCAGTCCATTTACCATCCTCTAAGCAGTGAACCTGACAGGGCTTTTCTCCAGAGCCATTCCTCTCCCAAAGCACATGACTGCTCTGATCTCGCTATGTTCAAGAAGCTGTTCACAACTCACCTTCTTAAAACTGCTTTTAATATTTGATTTTATGTCCCGCTCTGCTCCGATTCTTTATTGCATATTTAATTTGTCATTAAGAGACTATCTTGAAAAGCGCTCTATAAATAAAATGTCTTACTAGGCTATCATTATCTCCGCACAGGGGATCATGCGTTTGGTCGTGTGTGTGCATGTGTGTGTGTCAGTCAGTCTGTCCGTGTCATATTTGTTCGCAAGTAATCTCGCATACCTCTGGACCCATCAGCTTAATATTTTTACTGACTGCTGACTCCTCACTTCTCTTAACAAACCAGCAGGGGCTGCAAGTCATCAACAACTGAAACAGCTGAAAACAAGGCTTACCTAGACTAATGCAAACACATTTTGGCCTTTGTTGTGGCTCAAAAACCATGTATCTATAGAAATGTTTTGTCTCATCTCATTGCTCCATATTGGAGGATTCAAGGTACTCTAGTAAAGAAATGAAAGATGCAGACTTCACTACAGAATCAACCGTAACTTGTTTAATGCTGAACAGATTTTAATGACGTTTGGTTTGTTATAAACCTGAAAATAGCAGTTGATTTTTGGAATTGAATTCAGCTGCTTGGCACAATTTAATAGCCTCTATGTCAAGACATTAATCTCCTGAACAGCCACAACTTTTACAGGGACATGCAGGCTCAGACCAGCATCAAGTATAAATTATTTAGAATTTCAGCTTTTGTGAGTTTCTCCAAAAACGATGACTTCAATATCAATTATATTTTTGTAAAGCCACCTGGTTACTTGTAATGTTCTAAATAAATAAAATGTTTGAAGCATTGTTTAAAGGGATAGTTCACCCAAAAATGAAAATTTGGTCATTATCTACTCACCTCACGCTGATTGAAGGTCAGGTTCAGTTTTCAAACCTAAAAGAACAACAGAAAAAACACCAAAGTGCTCACCTGGTGTAATCCAAGTCTCCTGCTGACATGCCAAGGTGATCTAAAAGATGTCATTTACACCATGTTTTTAGCCTAAATCTTTACTGTAGCTTCTTAGCTTGGAGCCACGTTCATGCACATGCACACCATCTGAACCGGGTGTGTGTGACGTGACATATTATGCCATATGAGCAGTGTGGAGACATTTTATGTTTTGGGGGGGGGGTTTGCTTGTTTTTTTCTGTTTGAAAACTCACCATTCACTTCAGTTGGGAGAATCTGGAACACTGTTTTCCTGTGAACAACAGCAGTGTTTTTCAGACTAAAAAACTAAACCTGACCTTCAGTTGGTGTGAGGATGAGTAGATAGTGACTGAATTTTCCATTTTGGTTGAACTATCCCTTTATTAAATTCAGAAGCACAAACTTTCTCCGTTTACTGTTTCTTAATAAGATTTATACACTTAAGCTACCATTACATTACCTTCTAGCTCCCTTATTCTCAAATTGTAGTACGTATGTATGGTGGTGAGTACTGGTGGTGCTCAAGCTCCCTCTAATGGTACACTGAGGAATCTCCTAAAATTAAAAAAATGACAAAAATTCATTTAAAAAAAAAACTGAATCAAAATACTACAAAATTTTAAAGGAATACTATGAAATTGCTTATAATATTTTTGTTTCAATATCAGCCTGCTACATAGTCTATGTTGCACACAGTGTTTGAGAGCTGAAAATTTTGAGGTGGTATGTGATTTAAAAAGTTTGTTCTAACACCTTCTTCAAAACTTTGCAAACCTCTGCTGGTTGCATCTGGCAGCTGTGATACCATTGCAGTAGGTGTTTCATCTCAGACAGGTGATCTGCACTCTTCTAGCAAGGATTAGAGAGTAACTGTTACACCTACATGTGCTGAAGTGAGGCACACACACAAACATGCCCACAAGCACACACGCAGACAGAAAATGGACACACTCAGGGCGAGGGAGAGATCTCTCAACCTTTCCTTCCAGCACACATCAAAGAGTCACACACAGGTTCAAAATGTGTTTTAGTAAGTTTTCTGGTGACTCCGGATTGCTTCAGCTAGTTTGTTTGCTATTACGTTAGGGAGTTACAGTAGATACAGTCCAGTAGATACAGTCCCAGCCAGAGGCAGAATAAGAAAAGTAGGTGCATCAAACCAAACCTGATCTGAGTACAATCAGTCTTCTTTGCAGACTTACTCAAAACTATCATTCTGATGTATATCACTCTCTATCAGGGGTGCCAAACATATGGGATATGGGCCAGAACCAGCTGGCTAAAAGGTCCTGTTCAGCCCACTCAATAACTTTGCAAAGTGTGAAAACTCCATTTTTAAAAAACACAATACAATTGCAAAGTCTGTTCCTGATTTGTCTTCTGGGAGTTGTGCTGTCCTAATAAGAGTAGCAGGCTCTACGCTGGACACACTATAATAGATCCCACATGCTTAGTTATGCCTACAGGCTTACATGACACAACACTGTCAACTGTAGGCTAAATAATTATGAAAGAGCCGCCAGTAAAAATGTCTTTGTCAGAAAGAATAAAAATGGACCCGGAGTGTGGTGGTTTCCGAGAAAAATGGACCACTTCCCATTTCCTCACCAAGGTAAAGGGAAAGTCAGCGTACTTGGTGTGTTCATAGCACCTTGCTCAAGGAATCTGGCGCCACTATAAGACTCATCATGGAAAAAAATACACAAACTTGCACCGAGAACAGCAACGATAAATGGATTGTTAGCAGGTTTAAGGAAACAGCCTGTTGTTAGTTCTAAATGAGAGATCCGCAATGCAGCTGTGAAAGCTAGCCTCCTTCTTGCTAACAAAATAACATCAGGCCCCAGCATCCAGCCCCTTTGGGATCAAATTGGGCTTTATGTGGCCCATGAGCTAAAATGAATTTTAGTCCCCTACAAGCTGTTTTGCTGTTTTATCATTCCGATGTGTTGTGTTGATGATGTTGACGAAATTCTAAGCACATCAACAGATTTGGAGATAATTACTAGATTAAAGCCTGACTGACGACACGTCTGCATAGTTTTAAATCAAACTTTCTCGACTTCCATGATTTTTTTTTTTTTTTCCCAGTCGTAAACCAAATAAAAACTCAGTTTTCAATTTTCTCTGGAAATGCGACCGGTGCCACAATGGTTATTTCAGACGCAATCAATATTCTGACAATCATTCTGACGTATAGACACATAACAATTCTTCTCCGCTTCTGCAGACATTCCTCCTTAAATTAGTCAGAACTGTGCATCTTTTGAAACACGCTTTTTTTTCCTTTTTGATTGGGAGCCAACTCTGCAGAATTTGGCAGCTGCTTCACTTCGTAAAAACCGAGGCGCAAACCCAATTTGGCAGCGGAAAGTGTGAGAGTCTTTCGGAGTGAAAACGTTAGGTCCTCTGGTAGACGGAGTTTGAATGACAAGCGAAGGGAGGGTGGATGCCTGATGATAGAGTCTGTTATTATGTCTCCTCCCTTTTTTTACCTTCCCTTTCATATCTTAAGCCTCTGTGTGTGCCTGCCACACCGCCTCAGGATAGCACAGCGCTCAGCGGGCGTCTGAGGCAGGGTGTGTAGGTGAAGAGGCAAGGGTGTTTGTGGTTTTTTGTGTGTTTGTGTGCTTTTTCCGTATATTATTGGGCTTGGCTGTTGAGAGGGATGCTGGGAAGAGGGATGCTGGGAGGATCGAGAGAAAGTGTGTATGTGTGCGTGTTGAGGGGGGGGGTTATCTAGTTGCCTCAGCAGCCTCTCGCTGAGCATCTTAGCTTGATAAACAGAGAGATTGGGAGAAGGTAGCAAATGCCTCCAGGAGAGAAATGCAGCGGAATCAAAGCTTTCTCTCAATGCGTTTTCTCTTTCTGTTTCTTGCACACACAAGCACACATTCACAAATGCAAACACAAAACATACACACATATACACAATCGAGTAGACCTTCAAGTGCAGACGCACACACTCACACACACACAGGTTCTTTATCTATGAGTGCCACCTGGCTGGCAAAGGTTTAGTTAACCTGGCAGACGGCCCAACTGGATGATCTGTAGGGCAGAGAGAGACATAGACAGAGAGAAAGGGAGCGACACAGAGGCCAGACCGAGATAGAAAGAGAAACGACAGAGACGACGACTTTTTGATATTCTTTGACGAACGCGAGGCAGAGGCACAAAAACAGATAAGAAAGGTCAAGCGAGGGAAAGAAGAGAGATGGAGGAGTTTAGGAGAAGAGAGCTCGGCAGAGAGCAAGGTGAGAGCCAGAAAGATCAATGACCCAATGAAGAGAAAGGGTCAAAGATGAAAGAGAGAGATGCAATGAAAAAAAAAAACTGAGATAGAAAGAGGGAGCGGAGTGAGTGTGAGCAGAAAAGATGAAAAGGCTGGCTGGCAGGAAGGAAGTGACAGAACGATGCTCTCTGGAGATGAGGAGAATACATAGTGGGAGATAAAGTGTGTGTAGTGTGGCAGCTGTCGCTTACGGAATCAAGCAGTCCGACAACATGGAGCAGGGGGATTGAACGATTGGGGCATCTGACCGTTTAAGATGAAAGACCCACAGGAATTTCTCTGTTTTCTTCGCAAAATGATTGCGGCTGTCAGCACGGCGTGTCGGGAACATATTTAACAGCAAATGTAGACATTGTTCTCACAAGAGGCACAGGCACCGGCCTGCAAAAACAGATCGTTAGCAAGAGAATTTAGGGTTTAATTAGTTGTTGGTTTAATTAAACTATTTATTTTTTTCAAAAAGCAGTATAAAATTAGCTGAACACTACCTACATGCTTGTTAATTGCAAGCTTTTTGGCTAATGAAAATGCCTCTCCATTTATTTTCTTACTTCATTGGGGAAACTGGAGCCTTTCAGATCCGTAGGGAGTGTGGGTGGTGAAAGGCACAGAAACACAGCATCAGGCCATCACATTAACAACACACAGACAAACAGACAGACACACTGTACCTGTAGATCAGGGGTGTCAAACTCAGGCCACGTTTACATGACAACAGTCTTGCTGACAACTGAAATTTTTCCTTTGCATTTTATAAAAGTTCCGTGTTCAGATGACAACATTGTGAGGATGATCCACGTGCACGCCAATCCGCAAAAAACAAGTGAAACTGCTGTAGTATGCATGGCAGGACAGTAGTTGGCGGTATAACTAAACACGCACCTGCTCACAAATACTTTCTGTGGTCAGTGGTGAGTACAAATATTAAATATTTGACACATGTAACCGCATTTTTTTCAGTTTACATGGCGACAGTAAGGGCAACATTTGCATTTTCATGCTGTTGTTGTGTGAACAAACAGTAAACTTTTGTTGCATTTTGGCTGTTTTATGTAGGTGTAACATTTTACAGTATGTTTCTACTTGTTTTCATAATTTTCTCTGTATTTGATTATTATATACATACATACCTATATACACACACACATATATATATGTATATATATATATATATATATATATATATATATATATATATATATACATATATATATATATACTCTC